>JAUTXW010001168.1:0-250000 GCA_030620095.1 Kuschelorhynchus macadamiae | reverse complement strand
TTATTACGTATGAAACACCTCCTTGCTTTATCTTTCGAAATATGTATTTCAGCAATAAATTAGCATTTTTACTTTTTCAGAAAATTTGGATAATTACGTATCAGACCCGATAAATTCTGGTTTCTATCTTTCCATTTTTACCTAGGGCGTTTAATTTAACAAGATTGTCCTTCAAACAAAATCTGACGTTTAAATTTATCTGATTAAATAAAAATTTACTTAATAATTACTAATCTTTTTATATTATTTATTTAAGTTTAACAGAAAAAATTGAAATTATACAACTTTTTAGTACTAGTCTATATTTTTTCTAGTTTTTTAGCTTGCTATTTAAAATTTTAGAGCTTTACAAGATCTAATCTCTCAATCGAACGTAAAAACCCGGTCTTCAACGGGCCTATTAGTTGTTCCAATTTGCCATATTATCCTTCACGTTAGAGATATGAAAAAAAAAATCATTAAAAAAAGTTGTTCAGGACCTAATTTTAACCCAATGTATCGAATTTCAGCAAATTTTTGATAATTTTGGATCAGGATCGGTATAGTATTTTTAGAGTTTTAATTTTTATTGTTTTTCCTAGAGCATTAGATTTATCAATATTGTCATTAAAACAAAATGTAACATTTAGATTTGTCAGATTTGATGAAAATTAAATTTAAGGTCTTGTTTTTAAATTTTATATTTCATAATAATAAAAATGCCATTTTAACATTTAAAACAAATTGAAAGTATACCATTTGTAGCTAATAAAAATAAAATGATAATGAAGTTGCGGAAAACTAACACAAGAATTTAACGTAAGACATCCCCTGCAAAATCCTATACATCACGGAACTGCATCGGCTTTGATTTAAATTTGTCAAGATAGCCATGAAGACAAAACCTTAGTTCTATATTCGCCGGAGCTAATGACAGCGTGATTATTGATATTGTTATGAAATTTATTATTGCATAATAGTAAAAATGCCAGTTCAAAATTTGAGTTTAAGAGAAAAAATTGAAATTATTAAATTATTTGGTGATAATAACCGAAATTGCGGAGAAGTAGCACGAGAATTTAATGCAAGACTTCCACGGCGAAATCCTATACATCATGGAACAGCATCCGCTTTGAATAAACTCTTCAATGAAACGGGAAGTGTATTGAAAAAACCATTAAATGGTCATCTACATAGAAATCGAAGGTATGTTAGTGATGCACGTATATTAGCAGCAAATCAAAATAATCCTCGAATTGGTCTAAGATCTCTAGGTTTGAGATTAAATATTTCGAAAGATAAAGTAAGGAGGTGTTTCATACGTAATAAAATAAAACCTTACAAGCCAAAATTTTTGCATACGCTAAAAGAAGGTGATGAGAACAAAAGACTAGAATTTTGTTACTGGGTCCAAGGAAATTATCTAAACCACCGAAATTTTCTGAAAAAATTATGTATAACGATGAAGTGACTTTTACTGTATATATATATATATATATATATATATATATATATATTTATTTATATACATATATATATATATATATATATATATATATATATATATATATATGTACACATATATATATATATATATATATATATATATATATTATTTATTTATTTATTTATATAGATATATATTTATATTTATTAACTCTGTTTTTAAACAGTAATTTATACGAAATATTCATTAAACTTATTTTCTGCAATTATTGTCATGTCTAAAAATATATATAACATAAGAATTAGTACAGTTTTCAAACGTAAGATATATAGCATGTACTTAATAAAACAAACATTTATAATACCTAACTAATGAGCAGATAAATAATTAAAATACTTTTGTAGTTGCAACAATTAAATAAAAACAATTATAGCTTAAAGTAATTAAAATAAAATTTCATGTGTACTTTACCTTTGGAAACGATAATAACTCACAGTAGGTAACATTTTGATAGTTCTGAATATTTTTAACGGATGTGCCAGATCTATATAAAACACATTATCTTGTTTTTTTTTTTAAATGTATTAAAAAACCTATGTTTTCTCGTATACTACGTATACTCGTATGACTGAAAACCCTTGATAATCATTATTACATTTGAGGTTATTTTTATTTAATTTTTAATTTTGTATTAATTATTTAATTAAGTTATGATAAAATTGATATTTTGTATGTCTTTTGTGTCATTTACTGCATTATGATCTTTCGTTGTTTATTATTGCCAATTTATGGCAATTGCTGTCTTGATATAAGATTTTTGTTTTAGAAAAGTTGAATTCATGTTTTTCGCTTTTTTCGTGTTTATGTAAGCATTGTAAGCCCATAGAAGCATCCTTTGTCTATTTATGGCCGTTTAAACTATTTTCTAATTATTGCGTGGTCAAACCTATATACTTTTTGGGACAATTTATGCAGAATAAATTACATTTCTTTTTTGGGATTTGACTTTTTAGAGGCGTGTATAAATTTGTTAATAAATTATGTGGTTTATGACATATCATTATGTCATATTTGGATAAACTATGTTTTAGTTTTTCTGACAACCCATCTGTGTATGGTATTGATATTTATTTAGTGTCGTTTGTGATATTATGTTTGTTATTCTGAGGTTGCTCTTCACATTGGTTTAGGATATTATGTTTGTTTTCTTGAGGTTATAGAATTTACCCTGGCGTGCCTATACATCTACGAGCTTGCTTTATTTGTTGTACAACACGGGTCACATTTCAGCAGTAACAAAGACAATCACAGTCATGGGATTCGAACCAGCTCCAGAGTCCTTGTGATTGATTATAAGAAGCTTTCAATGTCACAAACCAGTCCTTATTACATGGGTGTTAAAATATACAATAGGCTTACAAATTATTCTTCATTAAAAGTTTTTAAACAGAAGTTAAAAAAATTGCTCGTTGAGGGAACATATTTCTCCACAGCTGAGTTCTTTGAGAGATGAAACATTGTAGTTGTTATTGTTTTGTATTTATTACACATCAAATGTAAGTAACTATTTGTTAATATAACTGTTTTTATATATTGTCTCTCATTTTAGTCATCATAGGATCTATAACTTTTCAAAAGCTCTTTGTCTGTATTGTTTTTGACAATTTATTAAATGTATATCCGTTTGTAAATGTACATATTGATAATGAATAAACAGCATGAGTATTGAGTATGTTCTTTGCTTGAATTCGTTTTTTTTTGTTTTACAGGAAAATGTTTTTGAACTTTTTTTAGGGTTTCTGGTCGAAATTCTGAAGAGGTGAGAGCAATAATAGCTCGATCAGTAAGTCCAATTATAACAATATTTTTTTGACTGTTTGGGTGGTAGGAATTAAAATTTACGTGTCGACATGATCAAGTTTTCTGTGTAAACCATTTTGTTTTAATATTACTTTTGTCCTTAATGAAGCTTAAATCAAGAAATTTAATTTTATTATTTTGTTTCGATTCAACAGTAAATTGTAGTTTTGGATGAAAGCTGTTGAACTTATTAGTGATACCTTGAATTTTGTTTGATGGAACTGTAGTTAGACAATCATCTACAAAAGGTTTGAAAAAGAAAAATTGAAAATTCTTCTTCCAACTGTTCCATTACTAACTGTGAAATGATGGACGATATTGGAAATCCCATGGCGCAGCCCTCAATTGCTGATAAAAATTATTTTTATATCAAAACATTAGATTTCTCAACTTAAATAGCAGATAAAAAATTATAAGTGTTTTCAGCCATCCACTCTATACGAGAATACATAGGTTTTTAATAAATTTAAAAAAGTCAGATAATGGGTTTTTATAATTGCTGAATTTATATAGATCTGGCACATCTCTTAAAAACATTCAGAACTATCAAAATGTTACTGTGAATTATTGTCTTTTCCAAGGTACGATGCACATGAAATTTTATTTTAATTACTTTAAGTTATAATTGTTTTTATTTAATTGTTGTGGCTACAAAATTATGTTAACTATTTATTTGTTCAATAGTTAGGTATTAATATTATAAATGTTTCTTTTGTTAAGTACATGCTATATATCTTACGTTTGTTTGAAAAGTGACCTAATTCTTATGTTATATATATTTTTGGATATGATACTAAATGCCCTTGAAAAATAAGAAGCGAAAGGTCGAGCTAGTTGTAGAAAATAAACAATAAAAACATTAACAGTCATATTCACTAAAGAGGTTTAAATGTAAACCAGGTCTAACTTGACATTTATAAGTTTAAAGTGAGATAAATACTGATTGACAATTGAACAATTTTTTTTTCTATGTATATATATATATATATATATATATATATATATATATATATATATATATATATATATATATATATATATATATATATATATATATATATATATATATATATATATATATATATATATATATATATATATATATATATATATATATACATATATAATACTACTTTTCGCCAGCTTCAGATAAATCAGTTTTCATTTTATATTTATAAATAAGCGTTACTACACCCAGTAAGTCGCTCATGTTATATCACTTACCGAGTGAAATCGTTGGCACATATGTGCTGTATCAAATAAATTTGTAAAAAAAATCACATGTAATTTTAAACATCTGATTTAGATGTGTTCCCAAAAATAAACCAGCGATATTTATGATAAGCCGAAGTGAGATGGGAACCGCCTTACTGCTTTAAGAAAATAAATAAATTATAAAGGTTAGAATGTGTCGTAAGCAACTCATTGTTTGCCAAGAATTTGTACTTAAAATCAAGCGTTTTTATTGCCCAGACGAACGAACAACTGTTTCCTCCAATTTAAATAAAATAGTAGCTCAGTAATTTCCCTTTGTACGTACAAGCATTTAATTAAATTAATATTTGTTGTTCACTACTTCAGTTGTATATTTATCTTTTAAGTTTAGGTGCGTTATTAATACTTGTTGAAAAGGTGGGCGGTGTGTAATAAAAAATGTATTAATACTATTTATATTTATAAAACAACATAGGGAGCCAGGGTTGGTACAATGAAAGGAAGTAGTAACAAATCGTAGAGAGATTTTTGGAGCTATTAGGTGTCTTATTAGCCTTGCTTTGCAGTCTATTTTATAACCATTAACTCTGACAGCTTCTTATACACTCTGCAACAACATGACGGAGGCGCTTCAAATAGCCTAAAAATGGTGAAGGGAATACACAGGGAGCTTCAAGCAAAATTGGCGAAAAAATAAACAGAATACGCTTTTTTGTTTAGCATCTTTTATACATTAAAAATCGACTTACATTCAAACCATATAGCTGATCCTTTTTTTTTACAATTTTCAATCGTCCTATCGTGGTCGCTCTATAATCATTTTTTTTCGAGGAGAAATAATTACCACATATTTTCCACCTCGCCACATTACTCCCACCAGCGGAAACTTAGTTGACCTGACAGTTTTAAATAGAAAGGTGGTCGAGTAGTACCTCATTTTCAAGCTGCATTAAATGTCGTCTCCACAACATTAACTTTTTTAAATTTGGTTTATAATTTATTGAGAGATCGTAATTTAAATTCAATAAATGCTAAACTGACAGTAGGTATTGATTTATTAAATGCTGAAATTGACCACCACTAGCTTCCATAAAATAACTAAGAATTCGTTGTTAGTTGTGGCACTCATTTAAAAATCTGTTGTAACACGTCCAATGAATCGGGCTCAGTACAATCTAGTTTAGTTTTAAGATGTCCTCACAGAAACCAATCCAGTGGGGACAAATCCGTTGATCGTTTAGACCACTGAATAGGAAATGTTACATCGAAAAACCGACGCACGTCATAATGCCGACGAGCTCTATCTTGCTGAAATACGACCTGCTTTCCTTAATGATGTTCGTTGTTTTTGATTATTTTTGTAATTCTTGGGTTGATTTTATAGGCAGTTGTAACGATAATGATTTCTATTAAGAAGAAATGTACATTAATCCGAAAAGCATATATTAAAAAAACTAGTCGTAGTCATCCTATTATTTCGAGAGCAAAGTCGATTTTATAAAGATGAAACCAAAGACTGATTATACTCTGAATAGACGGTTTAACAAAGAGAAAATAAAAAATCTCCTAAATGGGTCCCAACGTGTATTTTATTCGGTATTGTTTGGATCCATCGAGAGATTTCTGCATAGCTCAACGGCCAGAGTTGGTGATTAAATTCGTTTATAGATTGGTTTAGGCTATTCCCAGCAATCCTGTTTGTCTTTTTAAAGCTAGTAAACCAATAGACTAATGCACGCTAGTGGCAACAAACTTAAATCAAAAAGAGAAACGGCGAGAACTTAATTTTATTAATCGAAAAAGTTGTAATTAAATTTTAAACTATTATAACAATATTCGTTTGGAAAATATTAACGAACTTTTTAAATTTACTTTATCAGACGAAAATCAAATATTTCATGCTATAAATATATGTTGTACACATTATTAATGAATTAATTTTGTCTAGTTTTTCCTTTTTTATAGAAGAAAGATCAAGTGATCCCCTTACCAAATATAAAGAATCCTACAGAGTATAATCATCTATCATCAATCAGCATGCTGCCGACGTTATCTAAAATACTAGAAAAAAATGTGGATCATCAAATGAGAACTTTTCTTGACTGCTATCGAATCCTACCACTAACTCAAGTCTGGTTTTAGGGCCAATCATATTTGTGAGAGTGGCTTGGCACACATAAGTGATGATTTTTAAATGTGTTCAGAATATTTATCACGTTCAGATTGACATAGAAAAATATTTTTTGGCTTCTTCGCAACTGAATAAATATGTCTAACTTTAAATTGATTGAAGCAAATATTTAATACAATTACATATTTCATTATGTAGACTAGTTTGTCTACGGAATGTTTCGATCCACAATATATTATGAGAGATACAGCTCCTCGGCACTATGACGTGCATCGGTTTTTCGAAGTAACATTTTCTATTCAGTGGTCTGAATGATTAACGGATTTGTCCCCACTGGATTGGTTTTTGTGAGGACATCTTAAAACTAAAATAGATTGTACTGAGCCTGATTCATTGGACGTGTTACAACAGATTTTTAGATGAGTGCCACAAGCAGCAACAAGGATATATTTTGAAATGCCTTCACGCTCCCGGGACTTACAATTTCCGCCTTTACAAGGCACTCTTTTATAAATTTACCTTCAACAAATGGTTTTGAGTGTTTCGCGATCAACTCCGACAGTACGTAGCTCACCTGAGAGACAGATTCATTTTCTTGCTTTGGACGTGTAAACATAAGCTGCCGATCTTTCAACCGTGATTTTAACTTATTTAACTTTTCGTTTCTGACCATGCCTGTATACTTGTCAAACATAGTTTTATGAATATCATAGTTACGTTTTATGTTATATAAAAAAAACTCTAATTCCCACTTTTCTTGAAAAATACGATGCTCATCTACAAGTTTCCTCTGACTTCCACTTGATTTTGAAAGAGACATGTTAAAAACTGTATCCGAATTAAATTATAATAAGTACTGTTGAGTGTTGTAACAATAGGTGCACAACTCAGCTCGAAACTATCGCAACTGACTCATAATTGACTAAACACTGAACGACTGAACTCAATCGAACACGGCTTATATACAGATTGTTATTTCTCGAGTTCTTTCTAGAATGTTCAGATAGCGTCATCTGTGTTTTTGCGCGATAGAATTTCATGGAACAAGCCAGATAACGTTTGGCTTTAGGTTTTATGTTCAGTATGTGTAGTTCATCCTCCTAAACATAGATGGCACTATGTACAATTCTACATTTTATTATACCAATCGTTGTTGCAGCGGTGCGCGCTTTCAAAAACGGTTTTCAAGTTGTTCGCGGGCCGCATTATCTGGCTCAAAACTGATTTGGGCCGCAGAAAAATACTCACTGGGCCGCATGTTTGACATAGCTGGACTGGAGTAATGTCGGTTGCTGTGATCGTGTCCGCCCTCCTACCATGTGTATAATTCGCTTGAATTGAAACTTTAAATATTTCACTACTGTAAATGGTATTAGCATTAAATAATAATTTGCTCGTCTTTAAATAATTACATGTGCGTTTCGCACTGTCAAGTAAGCAAATCAACTTGAACAGTGGCCAGCCAGTGTGGTTGGATGTAAGGCCCATTGTTCAACTCACTATATTTTTTTGTATCTATATGTATTTATATTATTGTAATTTAAATTTGGGTATTATAATTATTAAATATTCTTGTGTGCATGCTAATGTAATCCTCATGACGTTTAAACGGCTCCCGAGTGAATGAATGTGGCGAGTGCATACGTGATAAACTGTTTATTCGAAGTATTACTGGCCTACATTTTTCAAGTTTTGTTTGTATTCCCAACTAAAACTACTTTTTTGGATTCATCTAGACACAAATAAGCCAAGGAAAAATCAGCAAAACTGTTCTTTTCAGAACGACAGTAGTGAACGGATGTACACCCGGAATGGAAACACATCATATATATATATATATATATATATATATATATATATATATATATATATATATGTATATATATATATATATATACATATATATACATATATATATATATATATATATATATATATATATATATATATATATATATATATATATATATATATATATACATACATACGATATTTTTATAAAACCCAATTATTTCGAAAATGGTTACGAATAGGTATAGAGAACCTTAATACAGTCCAACAGAAAATGAAATTTTACATTTGATAGTGCATAAAGTTATAGGGTGTCCCATTTAAAAAAACGGACTTTAGCGGCTTTGAAAATGTGAATGTTTGCCGCTGAATTTAGGACACCCTGTATAAAAATAGACAAATTCAATAAAAAAAATAGAAACCTAAGATTATTTACCGATCGTCTGCAAAATATGAACATTATAACTTCAAAACTTACAAAAATATGAGATTTTAAAATTTGGTACCCCGAAGGCTCATTTTCGGTTCAAGGTCAAATATCTTAAGAACGCTTGAACCTAGGTATAGGACATTCTACATAAAATAGCATTACAATTCTCCGTAGAATCCAAAAATATCATAAAATACAGGGTGTTCCACTTAAAATAAGCAAGTTGATACCATCTTCCGGTTAAACCGGAAGTGACAGGAAGTTGAAAATATTTCAAAAAGGAAGTACCCCTTGACCTTACCTTAATCCTAAAATTTGAAATTTTTATCTAAATGACATCATCAAAAACTTTTAATGAACGGGTTGTATGAATAACCCTCTATATATATATATATATATATATATATATATATATATAAAACGGGGATTTTTGCTTAACCTTATATTTATATTTGGAAATCTTATTTTCTTGGGTCTAGGTTAATAGTAAAACACAATTGTTCATATTAAGTCAACGTTTCGCTCATTGTGTTCAGCTTTCTCAAGACTTTATTTTGATGTGCTTGATGTATCTATGTAAAAAATTCTTTCTGTTTTTTTGTTTCGCCAACTGTTGGTATTGTTTGGAAATTTTTCGGAGTATGATTGCTAGCTCCAATCCGTAAGTACTCTGGATATCAGTTAAAGAAGTCATGTTTTCGGCAGCTTCAACCCTTGCCAATTTATAAATGGGGGATTTTTCTTTAACCTTATGTTTATATTTGGAAAGTTTATTTTCTTGGGCCTAGGTTAATAGTAAAATACAATTGTTTGTATTAAGTCAACGTTTCGCGCATTGTGTTGAGCTTTCTCAAGACTTTATTTTGGTTTGCTTGATCTATCTAAGTAAAAAAATACTTCTATTTTTTTTTATTTCGCCAACTGTTGGTATTGTTTGGAAATTTTTCGGAGTATGATTGCTGGCTTCAGTCCGTAAGTACTCTGCCAATTTTAAAATCGGGGATTTTCTTTAACCTTATATACGTTGACTTAATATGAACAATTGTGTTTTACTGTTAACCTAGGATCAAGAAAATAAGGTTTCCATATATATATATATATATATATATATATATATATATATATATATATATATATATATATATATATATTACTTCGAAAATATTTCTTGGGTCTAGGTTTATGCATTGAAACAATAGTGGTTATATTTCGCTCGACGTTTCGCTTTTGATTAAAAGCATTTTCAAGAGCATTTATTTTAACTAAAACGAGAAAGAAAAAAAAACAATATCAGTTCGATACAAACTGGTTTGTTAAAATTGCCGTTTTGTCAATTATAAAAACACTGATAAAGTAAAATTTCTTCAATTAAACCTAAAACATTTAGCAGTCGAACACTTTTCTAAAATGACTTCCACAATTTTACACATTAAAAAATATTAAAAAACTTGTTTACATTATTGACGAAAATTTTCGTCAATTAATCAAAAGCGAAACGTCGAGCGAAATATAACCACTATTGTTTCAATGCATAAACCTAGACCCAAGAAATATTTTCGAAGTAATTATAAATAAAAGGTTTAAGAAACAAATTATATATATATATATATATATATATATATATATATATATATATATATATATATATATATATATATATGAAAAAATAGGTATTTTTATGACCAATTGCCTAAATAAAAAACATAGTGGGTGTTTTATTTAAAAAAATCGACTTCTCTCACTTTAAAAAGAAGCAAGGTTGATTTCGTAGTATGTACACACCTGTACAGGGTGGAGAAAATTTGTATTCCGTATATGCATTGATGCTTTATAAACTGGAAATTACCACCCAAACCCTCAATTTTAGATGTTTACTATTTTTTATAGTGATTTGAAAATTAGTTCCAGTTTTCAAAAAATCACAGATTATTTTTGACAAGGAATCAAATAATGGACAAACATACAGGGTGTCCCATTTAACATTTGATGTTGTCCCAGCAAAATTGGGACACCGTGTAGACATGGAAACATTATATTTTAAAACTTGAAATTTAAGGAAACTTTTTTGTATCTATTGCGGATATCCAGATAGAATAGTGGGTACTTTTATGTGGAACAGGGAGTACATATAACCATACATAGTAAAAACAAATAAATAAAATTTAAACTGTGCATTTAAACTATTAAAATTTGATAAAATGGTAAAGTATGACTTCCACTACTGACTACTCATTGTCTTTGGTGTTCTGTGCCTCACCTAAAATGGGCCTCAGCTATACCGTCCGTAACATAGTACTCAAGAGGTAGTCACTCAAATCTCCAAATCACATTAAGGTCGTCGTGCGCAATTTCTTTCACAAACTCAATTGCATGTAACGTTGGGGTAATGATGCTTTACGCTTTTTACTAATTAACACTTTTGCAACATACGCATTTTATCCGTCCGACAATGTTACGCATGTCGCTGACAATATTAGAATGGCGTGAACACAGTGCAAATACGTCAGGAACCATTTCTTCATCACCATCTGTTGATTTTATATTAAATTAATTAGGTGAATTAACGCAGGATAGATCTGAAGTGGAAACTAATATTTTAAAAGCTACAATAGAAAAAGAAATTGTTAATTTATTTTATCCAAACCATAAAAAATAAAACTGTTCATAGGTAGATTAAAACGCAAGAAATGACATATTTTAAGATGTATTAATCAGTAAATTACAGTTAACTCAGGATGAAATCTCTCCTTTTAATTATTAAAATTACTAAAAATAAGTAAAAAAAAATAAACGTTCCTTAGTCACAAGTACAAATAAACAAATGTTAGTCACAAGTACAAATAAAAAAATTTTCATTATATTACAAATATTGGCAGCTGTTTCGATAACACTGTGTTTTTGTCACATTATTTCAAACTAATATCCAGATACAACATTTTTGACCCATCTATCTTATTGTTACATTTTATGATGGAACCCTCGATACATAATCTTTTAGTTAACTATATACATTTAATAATGGGGAAAAACCCAGTCCAGCTGGTCGTTGAGCAAAATATTTGTCGCTTTACGTCTATTTAATTCTAGAATTTCTAAAAAGTTTAATTTTCAACTACTAGCCATATGCAAGACTCTATACTCGTTGTTAAAACGTATTGTTCTTCCAAAAGGTGTTTGGCATAATTGCAATCCGTTTTACCCTTAATATAAAAACTTTCGTGTTCTTTGATACGTGTTTGAAATTGTCTATCTGTCTGTCTTATGTATACTTTATTACAAGTACCACAACTTAATTCATATACTCTTGATTTTTTGGCCTTTGTGTGTATCTATTCTTTTATGTAACTCCATTGAATATTTAAATTGTTTAGTATTTGAATTAAATCTAATACAATATATATATATATATATATATATATATATATATATAATATATATTATATATAATATATATATATATATATATGTATATAATATATATATATATATATATATATATATATATATATATATATATATATATATATATATATATATATATATATATATATATATATATATATATATATATATATATATATATATATATATATATATATATATATATATATATATATATATATATATATATATATATATATATATATATATATATATATATATATATATATATATATATATATATATATATATATATATATATATATATATATATATATATATATATATATATATATATATATATATATATATATATATATATATATATATATATATATATATATATATATATATATATATATATATATATATATATATATATATATATATATATATATATATATATATATATATATATATATATATATATATATATATATATATATATATATATATATATATATATATATATATATATATATATATATATATATATATATATATATATATATATATATATATATATATATATATATATATATATATATATATATATATATATATATATATATATATATATATATATATATATATATATATATATATATATATATATATATATATATATATATATATATATATATATATATATATATATATATATATATAAATAAATATAAATCTAACACAATAGGGGAAGGTTGCCTATATTGAACCGCCTCCTAAATTGGACTACCGCCATATAATGAATAAGCGCGATGGTAGCGACATATTTGAAATCCTTTTTGGCTCTTGTTACAAAGTCTTCATTACAAGAGAATTCGCAGCCATTGATGCACGTTTTGCCTCCGTACGACGCGACGTGTTTGGCGATTTTTGCTATTTCGTTGTAGTTTTTGTGAATAATTCGTAAGGTATTGTGTGGCAAACTTTGGAACTTCATCCAGTGCTGTTATTTTTACTAAAACAAGTAAGTTTTAACCTATTCATATCGCTATTAAAAAGATTAACCCCAAATACATTGAAATATTAAACATGTGATTTTAGAAAATAACTGGTGGTTTCCTAAATTGATCAACCTAGTGTTGTCTAAATTGGACTGGTCCAATTTAGAAAACTTTCTTACGTTTATGTTTTTAAATGCTGGAATTCTTGTCAATATGAAGTGCTTCAATAATCAAAATGCATGTTTACTTTAGGTATTAGTATTAGTTAGGTTAGTATTAAATGCGTGAGCCATTATAGGATACCAATGTTTTACTTTGATCCAGAATGTCTTCCAATTATAGAAAAGGCATAAAATATGGTAAATGGAGTGAAGCGGATGTAGCGAAACTTTAGAGGCTTACAAACACAAAAAGTATGGTTTAAAAGTATGACTAATCCGGGATTGACAGTTTCTCAGTACCAAGTTGCTCAACTGCTTCGAAAAGCTTATGCGAGGGCAGCTGTGTTAGTAAATGCTATGTATGGTTTCAAGAAAACGGGAATTTGGCCAGAGACCGTAATGTTTTCCGCTATGTTGATTTCGCACCTTCAGATGTACTCATCCCAAAAATAAGTGTAAACGTGGCTGAACATGATAACACTGAAGATAGTTCCGATTCCAGTGATGAAGATGTGCCCTTGTGTCGCTATAGTGAAAGACCAGTTGGTACAAAAGAAATGAACCTTCTAGGTCAAAGAGCTTCAATATCGACATCAACATCAGCTATGGAACAAATAGCAACTACAGCAGCTGAAGTTGATTCATCCACAACAAAAGAAGGAGATTCTATAGAACAAATATTAGGAGGTCCAGTTATTGATCACAAAAAGATGAAATTAACTGGAAGTATCCAAAAAGCACAATCATTACATCTACACCAGACATCGTCAAAAAGGAAAACTGTAAAATTTGATTCAGGCATTCCTAAGAAAAAAAGCATTAATTTCAAAGAATGGTACTACAAACTTTGCTCTGAGAGCATTGTTGAAGACATGATTCAGTGTCTAAATTACAGAGATTGGGTGTACGAATCATGTGCAAACGTAAAGTCAAGAGAGAAATTTAATATTTGTCTCTAGTTCTAAGAAAAAGCGTTCCTATTTTGGTCTTACTATATCAGTTCTGATATAGTTGTTGCTTACTTAGTTTCTAAAAATAACTGTTATTTTAAAAGGATTTTAGGTTTCGTTGTTCTTTGTTCGTATTCTTTATTTTGTTCTTTTTTTGTGTTATTTTTATTTGTCTATTGTAGGATTTGTCTTTTTGTTTTTTGACATTTGGTTTTTAAATAACAATTATTTTCTCTTGTGTATTTAATGTATACTTAAAGTTTTACTTAATTTTACATAGCTGAAATATAGGAACCCACTGGTTCAATTTATGCAACCAGTTTCGTAAAATAGGTCAGCTGCAAGGGTTTCGAATTATATTTTTCAACGAAAATCTATTCAACAAAAAATTTGATTAAAATTACTAGAAGTGGAAAACATACTAAAGTATTTTGTGTACAAATTTGAAAGTGTTTTGATTCGTTTTCTTAAAGTTAGAGCCCTAAAACCAAAACTGGTCCAATATAGGCAACCTTCCTATATATATTAAACAGATTTTTATAAAAAAGTGCAAGTGTCGTTAAGGAAACGACGTGGTACTTCAAAATACCCGTTTAAGAGAGGTTAAGTTAGGTCCCCTGACCTGTTACCTATAGGCGTTTTAAGCCTATATTATAAACATTTACCTTACATCAACTATCTAAATATAATTAATTACATCAAACGATATCAAAATTATTTTGGAAAAAATGATTTCTACATTTATTTAGTTTAATAGCGAATATCTGAGTTGATAAGCAATTCAGGAGAGTATTGTATGACAAACTAGCTTTCTTGATGCGTATCTAACAGACTGCCCTTATTTCCCCTACACCTTTTGTAATATGACGAGTACGTTACACGTGGGGCATACAAATTACCTATTTCGTTTACTTCCATCTCCAGCGAGGAGGCCAATTTCGGTAACGAAAAATTTCATAAAAACATGCTGCTTTTGTAGTTGGATAGTGCATTCAAGCGCTTTTTTGTGTTGCTGTACATGAGAAAATTACATGCACGGTTATTCTTTTGTATTGCGTTCGCGTAGTCAAAACAATAAAAAAAATTGTTAGAACAAAAGGTATTTAATTATGCTGCTTTATTGCACAAATTTTATTTTTCAATAGAAGGAAAAACCTATTTGTCTTTTATGTACTTTATGGTTTATGGTTTTATTGTTGTTCAAACGTATAGATTTGAAGTAGGCGATTGAAAAAAATTAATTATTAATGGTTGGTAAATTGGCAATTAATTTACCAGTCTAGAGACATATGTTTACTAAGTGGTATCTAACTATAAACAGGTTTCAATAACAAATTTGTTTCTCGTATAAATATACGTACAAAATATACATTCTGTAAATGGAGAACACGTCCTGTAGTACAAAAAAATATACCCTGTAATCCACTTATCGTGCCCATATTTTGCTTCAAAATTCCGATGTTGCTTATCTCAAAAAATTATAACATATACATTTTTTTTATAAATTAATAAAGAATAATATTTTATTCCATCTGGAAGATTGCGAACTTTATGAATTCGGCGAAACTAAAACCACTAGTATAATGTCTATTTATTCTCTTGATTAGTTATAAAGTCAAAATTTCGAGATGGAGTGCTTTTTTAAGTTGGTTTTATTTAGTATATTTTTTTTTATTTTATCCTTTTCAGTTCTATTTAGTATTTATACAAATATTGAATTGGCATACTAACAGGTCACTATAAACTCAACATGCAAATGTGTCCGCTGGGCGTGCCCAATTGTGGGGCAGAGGAAGAGAATTCTTACCATCTGGTCGTCACGGACGAAAGGTGGGCAAAATTTCATTGGAATACCTTCTGCGTCGAGTCCCTTTTCCAAGAGATGAATTGCGGCACTTCTCGACTGAGTGAAATGCTCTCTTTCATCAGAAGGGCGCCTTCGGTAGAGTGGAGTGAGGTGGGTGGAACTTTTAGGCCTAGTTGCTGGGCTTATTCCCCCATCTTAGGAGTACTCCTAATATTATACAAACAGGTCAGCTACTGGGTCTATTGCATGCACATTTTTCAAGAATCACGGTACTAATACTTTATATAAAAAGTGCTATCTATACATATTTATAGAATATCATTATAAATGGTTAGTAAAACTGAACCTAGTGCTATTAAAAACCTCGAAAATCATTTTAAACTCGATATTTTTATAATACCCCTTTTTCCCCATTTTTCTACTATACACTTCACTCATTGACACAAGAACATTGATATTTTCAACATTCATTAGGATTTTTAATAACCGAAAGAACCTGAGGAAAAAATAGATTATGTTACTTAGGGTGCAGGGATCGCGGAGTGATCGGTGTATAGGCTGGTCGTTTTAACTTGTACACATTTTATTCTGCTATAACTTTCTTATTCAAATTACTTAAAAAACGAATTGTATGGCTAGTCACCAAGTTTTTTGTAAAATTAATTAAAAAATATAAAAAGTGTCAGTTG
This sequence comes from Kuschelorhynchus macadamiae, assembly GCA_030620095.1. Lineage (NCBI taxonomy): Eukaryota > Metazoa > Arthropoda > Insecta > Coleoptera > Curculionidae > Kuschelorhynchus > Kuschelorhynchus macadamiae. Next base: position 233,152 of record JAUTXW010001168.1, on the reverse strand, counting down.
TCAATCATATAAATATAACTGTTATTATTTTTAAATGAAACAACCTGCTAAGCTTACTTTCAACAGATAGCCCTCTTTTTCCTGGTTCTAAATACGGGGTGACCCAGAATAGGTGGGCAATCTCTGATATATAAATAGAACAAGCAAAAATAATATTAGTTTATCATATAAAATTTTCTCCTAAACTGCTCACCAACTGAGATATTCGTTCTTAAAATACGGATATGAAACACAAGTTTTCCAAATAGTTTTTGTATCGTTTGCGGTAACTTCATAAGTGAGGGGAGGGTGGGTTTGTCGAGAAGGGACTACTTTTTTAAATTTGTTTACTACACAATTTTTATCTGCGTAAAGATATTTCACAAACATCTTTTTTTTGTCACTCAGACATTTTTTAAGATAAAAGGTTCTGTATATCAATATCCAAAAACTGACTCGTTTTCGAGAAAAACGGTCATTTATGAAACACTGCATTTACTAAGTTAAATTGATTTACCTGAAAATTTGCATTGTGGTAAAGTCCGGTGAGTTCCGATTGACGTTCAGTAGTGACAGATTTTGACAAAAATGCACTTATCAGTAAAGACATACCGTAATTATTATGCAAAAATTGTACAAAATTATTGTTTCAAACATATATGCATTTTGTGTTATTTAATTAAGACGGATAACGCCTTTGAGGAAAAACGGAACCGACTTTCTGCAAAAAATGGTGAAATGTTAATATATTTACGTCACAATATTCCGTTGATTGATTTTAAATATTAAGCAACCGTAGTTTGATTTATATACCATAAATAACAAACATTTTTTTCATTTGTAAGTTTGTGAGAGCTTTTTTTGAGTTTGGTCTATTTAAAATAAAGTATTATTAAAAGGAAAAGCACTAGATTTTATTTATACGTTGAATTAAAACCGTTATTCTCCTTACTTCTTAAGTGTTTTGAAAATATTCGACCAAATAATTTAGTATCCGGCCAAAACCGAATATCGGGCTAAATTCGATAAAAGTATCCAGATATTCAGCTTCATTCGGATAGGCTGAGTATTCGTGGCATCCCTAATAAGGACAATGCCGATAAATTTTTTCGTAATTCCGCCATTTTTAACATTTTTTAAATATGCTTGGTTTAGGACCACTCCGGAAATATCCTGATTATTTCAGGATAAAGTATCCAGATATTCGGCTTCATCCGGATAGGCCGAGTATTCGTGGCAGCCCTAATAAGGACAATGCCTATAGATTTTTTCGTAATTCCGCCATTTTTAACATTTTTTAAATATGCTTGCTATAGGACCACTCTGGAAATATCCTGAAAATTTCATCCAAATTGGTCAACCATAGTAATAGATGTACATGCATAAAAAATACATAGGATCGAATTGATAACCACCCTTTTGGAAGTCGGTTAAAACGTAAGTACTGTCCTCGGTACTGTACTATTAAAATTTAAAAAATTACCAGTTTTAGAGATATGTTCCCGAAAAAATTAATACTTCAATACATTTAAAGGTGTTCTTATTTTTAAGTTAAACTTTGTAACATTTTTTAAATAGTGTCAATATTCTGGAGGCAACCGCTTCCGCTATTTGTCCGCGCCTGCGTTGTGACTTCATTGTATAATTGTAATAATCTTATAGGGGGAATACACAAGATGAATAAAGTTTTTTTGCACATGATGATTTCTGCATCATGTTAGCATTTGCGTCATCACGTCCTAGTTTTCCCGAAACTCGTTTTCATCGTTTAAGTGGAACGAAACAACAAAAGGACCATTAAAACGCTGGAAATGGTGGCCTTTAAATTTTAATTTCTGTTAAATTATTACCATAGTTTACGGTACGCCGGGGCTCATAAACGGCGTGGGTATTTGTTAAGTAGTCTTTGTACAGACATTGGTCGTTTAATCTAAGGCCATATCGACCGAAATAACACTAAAATTTTATTCGCGTTGGCGATGTTGGCGCGTTAAGGAAAATCTGTCTGGTAAGACGATACATTTTTCTATTTCCGGGGTTTCCGTGGGTTAAATTTTGCATTGAAAATCTAAATAAACAAAAAGGGATGATTCTAAATCAGTTTGAGGGCATTGATGATGTAGAATTCATGCCATGTCATAATATTTGATTGACACTATAATTTAGCTGATTGGGATGGGTTGTGGGATTTCTACTCCTCCGTCACTTAAAATGATATTTGTTTATCATCCAGCGATCCTTCCGAAATGTATTTAGGTATAGGAACCTTTATACCACATTCTATTAACACTTCAAAACTTCCCAACAATAAACCTTGGTGTTCAAAATCCTGCGATAATGCCAGACTATAGAAAATCCTCATATTCATAACAATTTCTTCAAGAACCCTTCTTCAGAGAATCTGCAGGCTAAAAAGCGAGACACGAAATCATAACAATCGCGTAAAATACTTGCAACGCAGGCATAAAATGCTTCTTTCTTGCCAAAATGGTAGCCAATTCTTTTGGTCGCTTGCCAAAAACATTAATCAAAATTTCTGCAAAATCTCCTTTCGTCTCTTAACTTCTGGTGATGAAATCGTCTTCACGTTTAAAGCAAAAGCTTAACTTCCCCCTTCTATCAGTAACAGGTTTGCCATACAATATGCATAAAAATAACAAAAGGTATGACGTATTATTTTTCCTTCTAATTACAAACCGATATCTCTACTCCCAATAATGAGTAAGGTAATGGAAAAGTGTGTGAATACTGATCTTTTAAATTACCTTGAAATATATAAACTTACCATTGACAGGCAGTACGGCTTCCGCCACCCAAGGTTCATAGCAGATCTTATCGTCGTAATCCACAAATTATTGCTCTCGACATATCCAAAGCATTTTATCCAAGTCTGGCATGAGGCACTTTTTAACAGACTTCCTGCCTATGGTCTTCCCCCAAAACTTCCAAGTTTTCTTTTCGATAGAAATATTTCTGTAGCGGTTGATGGCCATTCATCTGACTTTCAGAAAAAAAACCTCTCTAAGACACAATCATTTTTACTATATCACACATTATCTCTCAATATCCATACCTCCATACCAGTCAAATGAATTATCAAATGCTCGAAGCAAAAAGATTCCTTTAGCTTAGTTGGTATCACAAATACTTCTCTTCTGACAACTTGTATAACCTACTCTTCGCAAATCAGACCGTCTTGAGTATTGTTCACATATATGGGGAGTAGTATTTCTTTCAATCCTTGACATCCTTGGCTTTATCCAAAGGAGAGCGATTCGCCTTATTTGTCTCTTTTTTGCAGATACTACCACGGATTCTGTTCTGATGAATTATCATCCATTATGCCTTCCTTAGTCATACCTTCCAGGGAGACACGACTATGGATCCACATGAACCCCTTCACCGTCCAGCTCCAAAGACTAAGTATATGTCACTTTGTTCGCTACTTTATTTCCAGAGTGGTATTCCGATTATAGAATGTATTACCAGCAAAGGCCTTTCCCTCTACTCCTGACCATCTTTAAATCCCACAATAAGAAACTTTTCCTCTCTTCGCTTAAAGCAACCACGGTACCTAGTACCACTTCGTGGTCTGCTCATGAATAAAAAGATTGCATCGAAACTTACATACCTTATAACACAAAAACAATTCATATTAACAGTAAAAAAAAAGAAAATAGTATAATAATGAACTTATTATTAACTAAAAACTGCAAGTGTATCCAATTTTTAAGAACCCTACTTCAGAAAATAATAAAACAAATGTAAAAATCTTTTTAAAAACAACCTTTTATTTATACAATATTGCACTAAAAATAAAAAAAAGTAGTACATACTTAAAACTTCCGTATACACGAATTTTTAAAAATTTGAATATTTTCTTAAAAGCTTGATGTTGTATTTTAAGTTTGATGACGTCTGATTCCTCAAGCTTTAAGAACATATTCAAGGGGGTATGTAAGTTTTATTAAGTATGTGCTGCTTGCGCCTTTGATTAGTGAGGGTGGGGTTCTTCTGTAGCTTCACTATTTAACTTCATAAGCTAAACATGGTTTAGCTTACATTTTTTTACTTTGTGTCCTATAGTTTATAAATAAAAAGTTGTTTTTAAGACATTGTTTACGTTTATTATATTTTGTACTTTATAGCATTAGAATTTGTTTAATTATTTGTCTTAATATCTTCACTTCTGCATATTCATTTGTTTATGATTACATTTTTTTTATAATCCAACGAGACCAAACACGACGGGCCTATCTTGTCTAGTAGAGGAGTTCCTATGGCGACCTTCCTTCCTTTGACACCAAGAATCATGATTTTTTAGTTAACTCCGGCCATGAAATTTTTCGTACTGTGTTATTTTTTGGCTTTTTAATTATTTTAATTAATTCTTTATACCAGTTTTTTTCCAGAGTATACCTTTTTCCTTGCAACATTTTTTTTCTGTTTTCAATGCAATTGAAAACTGACCTTTTTCCCGGTCTATTTTTGTTAAAGCAAGTCCGAATAGGTAGCAAATTGAACATTTTCGTATACGGTGCTGCCATCTCAAATATCATTTTCAATATATCGCCATAATACATTCGCATACTTGATTGATATTAATTAATAGTACTGTGAATAGATAGCCCTGGTTGTATTAAACATGATAAAAATAAAATATCTACATTTAAGATTCCGTTGGACATTGTCATGAATTCTGTCTTATTTAATTTTATGTTACTTAGGTTGACTTAGACTTGCCGCTATTCAAGATTTTCCACTAAATTTTTTAAATTTATTTCGGCTTACACTTGGACTGGTTGAGTTTTACAGAAAAGCACCTCAAATTAAAAAAAAAAACACTGTCTTTATAGTTAGCCATTGGTGTTACACCCCCTACTAGCCATCCCAGGAATTTGAAAATTATTTCTCTTGTGGCCGTTTTTACTAAAAACATTTTTTACTAAAACTGTGCCATGACTTGTTTCTTAGTTATAGCCGGCCTCCTTTCTTAGTTGTATTTCTAAATTAAGTCATATGTTTAGTATAAAAAATGTTTCGAAACTTTCCAAAAGGTTTCGTTTAGTGTATGGTTGGTAACGTGTATCTTAATCTAGGTTTATAGTACTTACTCATCCACTCTACGCTCGACAGTTTTATCAGTCCATTATCGCGTCTCATGTTTGTATACCCTGTTCTGCATACTGATTAGGAAGGCAGCAAATTCGACTATGTGACATCACGTGACGTATCTTGTGGCGACGACAGCAACGCAGTTCAAGTATCGTTTTACGTGTAATAATTATTAGTTAAACAATTTTTTTTGCCAAATACATAATAGCTTTGCACTAGGCCGACGCTGTATAATATTAAATAATAAAAGTATATTGTGTGTGAAATGTTTTTGATGTCAAAATTGTTTTGGTAGGGGTCACGACAAATGTAGGCACTTATTAATTAACTAGTTTAATTATATTCGTTGGTAATTAAATTGGCTGTGTATATTTTGGTCGCTTGTTTTTTAAACGCTTTCAATGTCAGACGCAGATTAACCATAATGTAATTGATTAAAAGTTAGTAATAACAAGACAGATATTAAGATTAACTGGATTATTTTCGGGATCAATTGTCTAAAGGAAACTCGGTATTACTGAAATATTTCTTGATGTTAATTACTTGTGGGTGACGTTTTTTTTTTCGATATAAAAATATAACTATTCACTCGTTCTGTTGGACTTGCATTGTCTTTATCGGTTCGAATGGATTCGCCTGGTTGTTAAAATGTGCCATAACTAGCTTACACAGGTTGATTAAGAAATTAGTCACAAACACTCCAAATCGTCAAAAGAGAAGCTTCAATTGTTTTGGCCATCACATTTAATTCTTGGACTATTGTCTTAGACGTTTTTGCAGTTTCCGTTCGTCGACTATTACAAGATTTAAAGTGATAGCCGGTTGCACAAAACTTTTAATCACGTAATAAATGTGTTATGTGGTCCGTCACATTGTGAGCCGTCTCATTAGTTAAATGCTTTGTGCAACCCGTCAGAGTCTGTCAGGTTAGTGTACAAGATGTCCCGTTTTCCTTGAAGAGAGGGTTCCGGTTGTCGCGACATGGTGCTACATTTGTGTGAAACGAACGATGACCCCAACAAAATTTTCATAGCCCCCTTCGTTTTTAAGATACACTGTGAAATTGAAAATATTGCATTTTTGGGCTCGTATTTCGGTCGTTGTTTAACTTATCGAAAGGTAAAAACTGGCTCTGATACAGTTTTTCACGTAGAATCCAGTAGTTTTTTATGTGAGCTGTCGTTTTTGAGATATAACACAAACTTATAATTTTTTAAATGGGACACCCCGTATATTTTTATTTTATATTATTCAGTTCACAATAAGCTTCTCGAAAATATATAATAGTATACTATTACTATGTCAAAAACCTCTGCAACAATTATTTTAAATTTTATTATAAAAAATGGCTAGAAACCAAACGTTTAATAATGAAGAAAAATACGACATGTTGCTCTGCTTTGCACAGTCTAACGAAGATGTTGAGGAGGCTTCGGAACTATATTTATTAAGGTATGCTTAGCATTCGTCTTATTTTATAATAAATACATTTTTATGATACTGTTACATAGGTATCCAGAACGAAGACAACCCTGTGATATTACATTTCCTAGAATGAAAAGAAATCTAGTTGATTTCGAATCTTTCAATAAGCCGCGAAGCAAAACCTAAAACAAGAAAAACGAGGAAGACGTAGTTAATGTTCTGGCGTCCATTGATGTAAATGTCTTAAGTTCTTGCAGAAAAATCCATCAGAATGTTGGGGTTCCAAAAAGCCGGGTACAAAAAAATTTAAGGAAATAAGGTTATAAACCATTTAAATTCAGATTGGTGCAACATTTACATCTGGGCGACGCGCAGCGTCGTATGATTTTTTGTAACTGGTATCTAAAAAAATGTGATAATGACCCTTACTTTTATAAAAAAGTAATAAGGTCCGATGAGGCATATACAGGGTGTCAATTAAGTACTTGTACAAACTTTAAGGGGTGATTCTTTGACTAATTTTAGGATAAAAAGTTCATATGAACATGGGTCTGAAACGGCTTTGTTTCTGAGATACAGGGCGTCCAAAAACAATTTTATTTGGTTTTTTGCTTATATTTTTGTTAAGGAACATGACAATTAGACGAAATTTGGGATTCTGGGTATATTGATGACGAGAAATTCAAATATTCACTTACTTTTTTATTCGATGTTAGAGGGCGCCACATACAGTGTTGTTCCTAAATTTAATTAACCATAACTTTTTTGTGAAGCCTTTTATGTCATTTTTGACTAGGCAAACCTATTCTCCATTTAATTCTCCATAAAAAAGGTGCTCTTAGTATTTGTCGCTAAAAGCAGCCATTTTGGATAAAAAAGGGTTTGAAGTTAAACCTGCGTTGAAATTTTTTAAATTGGATCATTTTCGATATTTCGAAAAATACGCAAAAATAATATATCTTTTATTGATTGTATTATCAGGTAAAAAACTTAAATCATTTACAAGACTAAAACTAAACTAGTTAATAACACTATTTTACAATACTTGTTGAAAATGACCACCGCCTACTTCAACGCATGCAATAAGTCGCCTTTCCGAACTCTTTCAAATATACCTGGCGTCTGATTAATAATGGCACAAGATTCAAATATCCTATTTCTTAGATCTTGTTCATTTTGGACTGGACTTTTATAAACCAAAGACTTCAAGTGACCCCACAGAAAATAATCCAAAGGATTCAAATCTGGTGATCTGGGAGGCCAGGCTTGTGGTCCAGCTCTTCCTATCCAATGGTTAAGGTAATTCTCGTCCAGAAATTGACGCCCAACGTTACTAAAGTGTGGCGGAGCTCCGTCGTGCATTAACCACATCCTATTTCTGGTTTCTAAATCAACTTCTTCTAAATGGTTGGGAAGTTCGTGCTCCAAAAACCTTCGATATTCTTCACCATGAAGCCTTTGCGGAAGAATGCAAGGTCCAATAAGGTGATCACCGATAATGCCTACCCAAATATTGAGAGAAAATAGCACCTGAGAATGATTTTCTCTGATAGCATTCAGATTATCCTCAGATATGGTTGTTATGAAAGTTAATTATGGAATTTGAGGAAAACGAGGCTTCATCTGTGAAAAGCACATGGCTTAAGAAATCCGGGGTTCGTACTAATCTATTAAGCAACCAAACACAAAAATCGAGTCTGAGGGGAAAATCTCTAGGTAATAGAGCCTGCACACGTTGCATATGATAAGGATAAAGTTGTTGGGACCTTAAAATTTGCCAAACAATTGTGTGTGTAATATTCAATTCAAGAGCTATTTTCCGTGGACTAGTTTGCGGTTCTTCTTCAATTCTGTTTCACACAGCTTCTTCGGTCTCAACTGTTCGAATTGTTGCAGGCCTTCCTGGAACATCTGTTGTCCTTTTAAAGCTGCCAGTTTCACAAAGTCTTGCGTGAATATTAATAAAAGTTTGGACGTGTGGCACCACGAGGAAATCGCGCCTGATACATTCGTCTTGCAGCTTGTGCATTACCGCGAGCCATTCCATAAGTAAAATGAATGTCTGCCATTTCTGCGTTGGTATATTGGTACATTTTGGACAAAACACACGATAAATTATTACTTATAATGCCAAATGATAAAAAACTACTTGTCTTATTCTAAATCAACTGCCATGACTGATTCTGCTACCATGGAAACCTCTCAATTGTTTTCCAAGGCCTGCTATGGATTCGTCTATACTATTTTCTTGTGTACTGCGGCTGCAGAGGAAAGATGCAGCACATTTTTACGATTTTATTATTTTTATCCAATTTTCACTAATTTGGTAATTGTGATATGTTAATGTGATAGAGGAATATAGCACATGATTTTGAAAAAGTATTTTTTCGCTTATTTTTCAAAATGTCGGAAATGACTCAATTTAAAAAATTTCAACGCAGATTTAACCTCAAACCCTTTTTTTATCCAAAACGGCTGCTTTTAGCGACAAATACTAAGAGTAACTTTTTTATGTAGAATTAAATGGATTATTGGTCTTCCAAGTCAAAAATGATATAAGAGGCTTCACAAAAAAGTTATGGTTCATTAAATTTAGGAACAACACTGTATGTGGCGCTCTCTAACATTAAATAAAAAACTAATTTCTCGTCATCAATATACCCAGAATCCCAAATTTTGCCCAATTGTCATGTTCCTTAACAAAAATATAACCAAAAAACCAAATAAAATTGTTTTTTGTACGACCTGTGTCTCAGAAACAAAGCCGTTTCAGACCCATGTTCATATAAACTTTTAATCTTAAAATTAGTCAAAGAATCACCCCTTAAAGTTTGTACAAGTACTTAATTGACACCCTGTATAAGTAGCGCCGGAGTATTAAATATGCATAATTCTAGATACTGGTCGCAAGAAAATCGGCATCGAATATTTCCTCGCGAACGACAGGGTAGGTTTGGGTTTAATATTTCTTGTTTCATATTGGGTTCAAAAATAATGTATCGTATATACCAGGAGAGCTTAGATACAGATCGGTATTTCCAAATACTGGAACTTATTTTACCGGAATTACTCGATGATCTGCCTATTTACGCGACATATATTTTCAGCAGGACGGAGCACCTGTTCATAATTTCGGTAGAATAAGGCAGTATTTGGAAAATAATTTGCTTGGAAAATGGATAGGGACCAATGGTCCTTGCAAGATGGTCGGCGAGATCGCCAGATCTCTCGGTTTTGGATAACTTCCTGTGGGGTACTTTAGAAAACAAAATATATAGAACAAGACATGACACCTTAGCCAATTTAATACGCCACAAAAGTAGCACCATGTCGCGAAATTCGCAACCCTCTCTATCTTCACTAATAAGAGAGATACTCCATAAAAACAACGAAAACGGGGCACCCTGTAGATTACCTTGTTTAGTAATAAAACCTCATTTGACAATTTGGGGTATAGGTACTTCATTTTTGTCAAATTAGCTATTGTCCATTGACACCAGTTTTACTTTAAATGGCATATATTCCATCATTTTTTATTGTGATTTCAATCAGAACCCATACAAAATTTTTATATTTACATTCACCGTATACAATTTAAAATAATGCTTTCCAATTTCAAATGATTCATTGAGATTTTGTAAATGCTGGTATTACTACTTTATACGAATCACTATCGAGGACAATACTTTCTCCCAACACATCTTTCAGAGTTTGAAAACTGTCAAGTTCTTGTCGTCCAGTTTAAGTATAATCCAAAACACAAAGTTTTTAACGCGAGAATTTTTAACCCCTAAGTTTCATGGAACACAGATTAGGAGACACTGACTTAAGGTCACCATGGTACCTAATACCATAACACTCAGTCCTAGTGGTTTGTAAAAACAAATAATAATAATGCAAAGCCAGGGAAGTGGCCATCAATTACACAAAATACTTGAACGGAAATAGACAATTTTTGGTGGAAGACAAACTAAATGTGTCATCATATCTCAGCTAATGCCTTTAACTATAGCTTTATATATTAAAGGTCGTATAGTTCTAATTAAGAAGGGACAGGAAAAAAATCAACTTTGGTTTTTTACTTAAGAACCGGTTATACCCCAGCAATTTTTTTCAGAAGTTTGGACAGATGCCTGCGGTTTGTTTATAGTACTTAAAATAGGCGTATAACTCCTACTGGGAACTTGTTTGGAAACCCAATTGGTAGGAAGTTTGGTTTAAAATTATTTACTTACTTCCCTCTTCAAAGGGAAGTATTGTAATCGTGAAAATATCACCATGTTTTTAAGTATTTTCACGTTTGAGATGCCAAAAAACATGTTTTCTCAATTCCGTCGGTCTGTTTACGGGGTAGTTAAAAAATTGCATACCCTATTGCTTTAAAATTTTGGTCAAAAATTAATAATAATATGGTGAGTGGAAATGTATGTATTACTTCTCTCGACAGAGGAAGGTATATGACTTAAAGAAATTCAGGGTGACCGGGGATTCCGTTCCAATATTAGGCGAGTATTGTAAATATTTCTAATATTTAAAAAAAGTTTCTATAAACATCAATACGGTACCTTGAAATTTTAAACATATTTCAGTTTTCTTGATATGCCTCGTATATTTGACTTAATTTGGCCTCGAACTTGGCACATGATAAACCACAATTAATGCCTATAAATTAACCATAATACATTTGAGAAAATTATATAGAGTGGTATTTTTTTTTCTGGTTACGAACCTTTTTATAATAATTCAGAAACATGTCTTTAAAAATACTGACGGTTTTGATGATGATTTTTAGAATGTAATGCCCCATTTTTTGTAAATTACTTCAAAACGGTGCAGGCTATTAAAAAAGTCCGAGGAGCAGGGATAATTGTAAAATAAAGCAGCAAATCCGGCAGAAATGTCAAATTAGGTCAAAGTTGCTACAACAATTTTTTCGACGGTTTGTCGTATGGTACATTTGAAACATAATATATCTTTAGAAATGTAAGGGGCACATCAAGAAAACCAAAAGATATATGAGTTTTTAACAACCTGTATTTTGGAAGCGAATAGTTTCCGGATGTATGTAGGAACTTCTTTTAGTATTTCTTCCTAATATTGGAACGGAATTTCAGGACCATCAGTATACATTTAATTATGTGTTGCGCTGTTTTTTGTTTTAAGTATTATAGAATAAAGCTTGAATTCAGAAATAACCTGTCATAAACTTAATTCGAGTGTGGGAATGTTGTCAGATGTTAGAAATTACCGAAAACTTTTCTTCCCCACAACGCAAATCCCCTGTAAACTTTCTTACCATGAACACTGTTACGGTTTTGCAAATTCGGTTAATAGGATTCCTGAGGAGCAGAGAAAGAAACTTCAGCTCATCATGTGTCATTTAATGAAGGCAAAAATACTTCTTTATATTCCACTATTGATTTCAGTTTTGAAATAATGACTTTTTATGACTATAATTTTTTTTTACTTCGCAAACTAACTATGAAGTAATTACATGTATTTGAAATAAAGTATAAGATTAGAAAAACATTTAAAACCATTCTTATTTCTTCAAAATAAGGCCGGATAATTTCTCCTTCTCTGTATGTGCTCCTCAAATTCTGCTAAACACGACGAAACATATCCAACGGAATGAGCACAAAACAGTATTATTAACATATTATATAGGCAGTATTTAATTTTATTGAGTAATATACATGATTGTTCAAAAGAAACGCACAAAATTCATATCTTGGATATGAGTAATTTTTTACAAAACCGTTGGAACACATGAACGGATTTGAATGGTTTTTCGTCTTTTTCTAATATTTTCCGCCCTCTCCCTGCAACCCCCTAATTTGTAGGCACCTCAACTTTTTTTTTCAAAAGGCAACCTAGGTCAAGTGGGGGCTCTATGAAAAGGTCTTCTAAAACTGACTCCGATACTAGCAACACATTAGGAGTCTGCTCATTTCGTTACAGCAAAACGAGTCCACATAACTTTTAAATTAAAATTAACTATCAAAGTAGATCCTTATGGTGTAATGCAGAACTTCCTAATATCAAAACCAAATTCAAATAAAAAAATTTGGTTGTTTATTTGGCAAACACCTACACTCACAAAATAATAAATTCAGTTAATTTTTTAAGCTTTCATCCAGACCAGTTCCATTCTCCATAGTCCCTAATACCAAAGCCGGATTATCTCTTTATATAGCGAGGCTGATCCTTTGGGTTAAGAAGCTTTTCGCTTGCTTGCACGATAATATTGTGCTTATTTCACTAAGAAGATAAGCTATTTTGCCTCATTACCCCAAGGATCGAACCATTCAACTGCGAAAGCTACAAATTCAAAACGGTCTTCCAGCTCCTCATATTTGTGATGTTTTTGTAATTCTCCGCTACGTGCAGCATCACCTCAGAATCAGCAAGGGTATGTATGCACGAAGGGTCCCTTAACAATGTCTTACTGCGCTTTTGAAGAAGTCTCTAACGATTTATAGTTATTTTAGTATTAAAAGGGTGCTTTTGCTTTTGGTCTCAATCCACATACCCATGAAACGAAATAGTGTTTATTGTTTTTGTAATGTCACTGTCATTAAAAAGTCATATTAATATTGTTTGTTGGCAGTTACTATAACAGAAATGGTTTTAAGTCCAAAAATTTCATCGGCTATTGTTGTTTTAATTGAAGATGGTAGAAATCAAAGTTATATCGCTAACAGATTCAGGTGTGCACGAAGTAAAGTGCAATCAATGTGATGAATCAATGCAATCAGTGTCAAGAAGGTCTGCATCGGGATCACAACTAACTAGAGACCATCGGATTATCCGGCTGTGATTTGCCAGAGAACACCAAAATTCGACTGAAAATGATTGGAGATATGTTTTATTTACCGACGAATCAAGGTTTTGTTTGAGATCCTCAGACGGTCGAGAAAGAGTATGGAGAGCGATATGCCGAATGTACTTTTAGTCCCAGAGTAAGCTTTCAAGGAGGTTCAGTTATAGTATGGGCGGGAATTTCTTTGGAATCACGTACCGACTTGTATCTTGTCCCTAGGGGAGCTATCAATGCGGGAAGGTACATACATGAAATGTTATGTTATTCCACATGCACAATTGGAGGGGGATACTTTTCTTCTAATACGTGATAACGCGCAACCTCACACGGCGCGGATAGTGAGGGAATACTGAAATGGTGCGAACATGCCACAAATGGATTGGCCACCGCACAGCCCAGATCTAAACCCTATCGAATATGTCTGGGATATGCTTGGTAGGAAAATTCGAAGTTTAGTACCCGCCCCTGGATGAGTTTCGATGGGCACTGCTAGAACAATGGGCGGCTATTCCTCAGAAGGATATATGACATTTAGTGGAAAGTATGCTGATCTGCCTTTGGCCTATTTACGCGACATATATTTTCAGCAGGACGGAGCACCTGTTCATAATTTCGGTAGAATAAGGCAGTATTTGGAAAATAATTTGCTTGGAAAATGGATAGGGACCAATGGTCCTTGTAAGATGGTCGGCGAGATCGCCAGATCTCTCGGTTTTGGATAACTTCCTGTGGGGTACTTTAGAAAACAAAATATATAGAACAAGACATGACACCTTAGCCAATTTAATACGCCACAAAAGTAGCACCATGTCGCGAAATTCGCAACCCTCTCTATCTTCACTAATAAGAGAGATACTCCATAAAAACAACGAAAACGGGGCACCCTGTAGATTACCTTGTTTAGTAATAAAACCTCATTTAACAATTTGGGGTATAGGTACTTCATTTTTGTCAAATTAGCTATTGTCCATTGACACCAGTTTTACTTTAAATGGCATATATTCCATCATTTTTTATTGTGATTTCAATCAGAACCTATACAAAATTTTTATATTTACATTCACCGTATACAATTTAAAATAATGCTTTCCAATTTCAAATGATTCATTGATATTTTGTAAATGCTGGTATTACTGCTTTATACGAATCACTATCGAGGACAATACTTTCTCCCAAAACATCTTTCAGAGTTTGAAAACTGTCAAGTTCTTGTCGTCCAGTTTAAGTGTAATCCAAAACACATAAGACGAATAAACCCTGTCATTGAAACTCGAGGGGGTAATACCCGGTATTAGTTATCATCTGGTTTAAATTTCTTATTGTGTATTTTTATTTTTCCCATGATTTAATGGGTCATTCTGTAAAAAATTATAATCAGAATAAATGTTACGAAAAAAATGTTAGTATCTTGTTTAAACTTTTGTATCTCCAATAAAAATAAAGTTATTGAAATGAGACAAAAAACAAATTATTGAGGGAATTTGTACCTTGATATATATATATATATATATATATATATATATATATATATATATATATATATTATATATAAAAAATACGTGATATTTCGAAAAGATCCCTGAAAATGAAAAAAATACTGGCAAAACGGTAAAACGTGTCATGCTTCTTTTATTGTTTGTATATGAAAACATTTTTTTCATCTTTGAATCACCATGTGCATATTCGGTTTTCTTCACTAAAAATTTAGATAATACTCTATAAGTTAATAAAGAGTTTTAGAAAAATTATGTCATGAAGTCATTATTTGGTTAAGATTTTTTGTAACTCCGCAAATGATCCGAACATTACATCTGTTTGTTATTATTCTGGCATATATGGACATTATTCAATAACCGAAGAGCATCATAAAATTCTGTTACCCAATCTGAAGTGTTTATTTTCTCTCTGTATCGTTTTCACTAAACATTCTGCAAAAGCAATTTACCACATGTTTAAACATCGTCGGTTGTGTAAAGGAACTAATCTAATGACGTCGGCAAGATAAATAAAACAAAGCCAGTCGGTTTTGACGTCACGGCGTCAATAAGCGTACTCTCTCAAAATCGATTTAAAATATATGGCGCTAAACGTGAGTCATCCTGATCCACTGTACGAATAGTAATTCGTTTTGCAATCTGCCAGAGGTTTTATTCCCCATCAACTAAAGAATTATTGCTTATATGCGATCTGTGTTTATATTGGTTTGGAAATTTAGATTTATGTGTCGATCTAGAAAATCTTCAAATAAACCCTCCACATGTTTTTAAATATTTAATTGATTTGCTATTATATATTTTTTTGAGGTGGGTATTGAATATTTTTTGTCCAAAATGGGACATAAACTCCTTCCATTATGAGCTTTGACCCAGGAATCGTGGCCCGCTTTGGGCAACTGTAAGGACCTTACTTATCAGCTAATGTAAAATTTCCTCTTGATTTCAAAAATCATAACTTAGAATTGGTGTTTCTTTAAGAAAAACACATTTTATGTTTATAATTACATTTACGCGACTTTATAGGCACTATATTTCTGGTCCAGGCAATAGATACATTTTACCTTGCAAAAGGTTAAAGCATAGTTGTTAATTTTGGTACACTGAATTTTAACCTGAGCCTTCGACCGGGAGCTGTTGCCGCTCACTCTTTTCAATTGAAAAATTTCCTTTATTCGGATTTCCCCCGTTACGAATTTTTCCTTTTATTAGGAATAGTTAAGTGTGACCCAATTTTGTTCTGCTCATAGTGGTTTAGTAATACGTATTATACTGTCTTTCGTACCAATATTTTACTATTTTAATGTTGTTAATATTTACCAATATTTTACTAGCTTCTA
The DNA here is from genome assembly GCA_030620095.1 of Kuschelorhynchus macadamiae. Classification (NCBI taxonomy): domain Eukaryota; kingdom Metazoa; phylum Arthropoda; class Insecta; order Coleoptera; family Curculionidae; genus Kuschelorhynchus; species Kuschelorhynchus macadamiae. Next base: position 216,977 of record JAUTXW010001168.1, on the reverse strand, counting down.
CCTATGCCACATTTTATATTAGGGCATAATTTAAAATAAATCGAATAAATAGTTTTTACACTGATATAAAAAAAAGTTACTAGACCACCCTTTTGTTTCGTCATGTTGAACTCGTACCAAAATTTTACCAGCTTATGATTACATTTAATTCTTGCATGCAATTTGGAATCAATCTAATATGTAGTGTTTGCAGGCTGATTTTTTAAATATTTTATTAATTAGGCCGTCATTTTGTTTTGCCAACTTCTATTCGTACTAAGATATTACCAGTGCATTAGAACACTTGATTTGTATGCAAAATTTGAGGTAAATTGGATATTCAGTTTTTTAGTAATATTTAATTATATAATTTCACTAGGCCACCATATGGTTCCGCCAAGCTGAGCATTTTGCAAAACAATTCGTACCAGTATCAGTTTTACCATACAATATGCACGAAATTACGTCCAGTGGTTAAAAAGGTACGCCGTATAAGTCCTCTAAACTTGATGATATTCCTGCTATAGTCCTAAAAAAAGTGAGCTTATGAACTGGCCTCTATCCTTACGAGGTTATTTGTTGTTCGTTCGGGTAAGTTGGAAATCTGCTGTGTACACCATTAGACTTATATCCCTACGTCCAGTTATTAATAAGGCAATGCAGAAGTTTATCAATAGTAATCGTTTAAATTACCTTAAAAGGTATAATCTTATTCATTACAGGCTATACGGCCTCCTCCACCAAAGGTCCACAGCAGATAACAAGTCCAAGGAATTCTACGGAGAAGTCCAAATTATTGTCCTCGATATATCGACATATCCAAAGCATCCAAGTCGGGCATGATGCACTTACCAACTTTTTTCCTATGGTCTTCTTCCAAACCTTTGTACTTGGATTGTCAGGTTTATTTCCAATAGAAGTATTTCTATTGTGGTTGATGGCCATTCACCTGACTTTCGAAAAATCAACCCAGATCTTCGCTGGCATGATCACATATCGTCTCAATTGCCACAGCAACCGCGAAAAATAGGGTTTCCTTTTCTTTCTTCGAAAATACTTTTCTTCTTCCAAATTGTATACCTTTTGTACTTGCAAATCAAACCCAGCCTTGAGTATAGCTCGCATATATGATGGGGGGGGGGAAGCAACCTCTCCTTCAATCCTTAATACCCTTGACTCTGTGTAGAGAAGAGGTATTCGCCTGATTGATGACTCAAACATCACAGGGGAGCTTGCACTACTACACCTACTACGGATTCTGTTTTGATGAATTATCATCCATTATGCCTTCCTTAGTCATTTGTGCCAGGGAGACACGAGCATTGACTTACATGCATCTCTTCACAGTTCATTCATCGCAAAGACCAAGAACGTCTCACTTTATTCACTTCTTTTCTCCCAGGGTGTCCTGATTATGAAATGTATTACCAACAAAGTTCTTTCTTCTTTCATAATCTGCAAGTCTCTAAACCCCGCATCAATAAATTTTCCTTCCCTTCACTTACAGCAACCACGGTACCTAGTACTTAGGGCCTTGGCCTTTTTGGTCTGATCAAATTAAAAAAAAAATGTTTTATCTGCCTTGAAAGTTTTTTTTCGTTGAGAAATCAATACTTTTGAATAAATGATAATTGTTGATAAGAAACAATTCCAGTTTTTGCAATTTTGCTCTACACCTAACACACTAACGAAAACTATTCCAATGTATCTCAAATTTTGTATAAACATCAAGTATTATGTTAGAATCAGTTGGTAAAATTTCGGTACGATTCCAAGATGGGGGAACAAAATGTCGCCATAAAATATTTAAAAATTCAGTCTAAAAAACTAAATGGATTGATTTCAAATTGTGTGCGATAACTAATCGTGGTATAGGGATCAACTAGTAAAACTGTGTTACTAAATCAAGATGGCGGCCAAATAAAATGTTTGTAATCGTGAAAAAAACTACTCCCTCAGGTTTTACATATCTTCATTTTAGCGTCCCCAGATGCCAAAAAATATGTTTTATCAGTTCCGTCGGTCCGTCTGCGGCCTGTCTGCTGTCTGTCAGTTCGCGACATATCTTAAAAACTACTTACCAGATTGACTTCAAATTTTAGTCAAAAATTAAGTGTACCTAGTAATATTTTGGTAAAAAGCCAGTATGGCGGAACGATGTTTATTATTACTAAAAAACTAATTATCCAATTTAACTCAAATTTTGCCAAAAATCAAGAGTTACATAGGAATGAACTGGTAACATTTTGATATGAATCCAAGATAGCAAAACAAAATAGCGACCTAATAAAATATTTAAAAAATCAGCCTGAAAATAATACTCATTAAATTAATTTTAATTTTTGTGCAAGAATTAAGCGTGATATAGACATAAACTGGTAAAGTTGTGATACGAATTTAAGATGGCGAAACAAAATGACTGCCAAATTAAATTAAATGTGGAAATAGGATAAACTGGAACGAATTCAACATGACGTAACATTTGACAACCGATTTTTTAAATAAAAATCTTAATTAATGAATTAATAATCATGTAACTAATTGTCTTGGATAATAAATTTTAAATAATTTTTTAATATTTAGTAATTCACTTAAATTGCAGGGAACTAAGTCCAATGTTTACCCTTTTTGGTATGGTAACTTTATATAAGAATGACTCGTATTTCAGGTGCTAAAATATTTGCATTGTGTATTTATTTATTAGTTTATCACAATAAGTAATAATATATCTACAATTTCAAAAAACAATTAAATAAAACGTTAATTATGTCAAGGTTACAAACTAGGCAAGTGTGAAGTTTCCTTGAACTTTTGCCAGATGAGGGTTTTTGTTTGTCTCTATTGATTGGTCTATTTATATACAAACATTTTTTACAGAGATTCAAATTGTTACTTGTTATTTCTCTTTTCAGCGGCATTTTCCATGCCTTGGTCCAGGGCGACCCAGGTCAAGAGCCGTTACACATCCACACCTACGACAATCGAGGCAGTTTCGGGGAATTAGCTTTGTTGTATAACATGCCCCGAGCAGCCACCATCAAGGCAGCTACCGATGGGTCTTTGTGGGCCATGGACCGTCAAACATTTAGGTAATTAACTCTTTTTTTTTTGATATTTGTAAATAATAATAAGGTAAATAATTGATTTTCGGATGTATTATGTAAATTTACAGTAAGAGTGAACAAATACCAAAATTACGCAGTTGAATTTGAATTGAAGGGTGTAAAATTACGTTTTTGCGATTTAACAGTTAGTTCTCCACACACGTAACAGAAACTGTTGACACTATTTACGCACTGCCTAGGCATTGCATTTAAATTTAGTCGAAGTTACAGTAAATTAAAGAACAAAAATTAACGTACTCGAAACATTTTCGTATTCAACACATAGAATACGTAACCGATTCGGATATCGTTAGTCTAGTAGTAAATGCAATATTAGCGAGGCGTGAGGTTTAGACAAGAATCTGGGGAACAGTTTTGTGAGAGCTCCGAAAAAGGTCGATCATACTTTTGTAGTCAGGGTGTAGATTTTGCTGATATGTTGTGTGCATGGTCATGCACCATACGAGGTAAATAGACGTTTTAACTACTTTTTACAAAGAAAAAGTTAAATAAGTGTATCTACTAATACTTTTAACAAGTAGTATGATAAGAAAATAATAAAAACACGAAATGAATGGACATAATTAAATTTAAATGTTGTTAAAATGTTTATTAATAATTTTAACGAGTAACATAATAAAAAAATAATAAAAATACGAAATGAAAGGACACAAATTTAAAAGTAGTAGAATAATGCGTATTTATAAATAATTTTAACAATAATAACGGGTGAGGATTTTAAATGTTACAAGGCGATATCTGAAAAATGGTTTAGAATTTTTCTATAAAAATTTGATAAATTAAGAGTGAGGCAGAGACACAGATTTCAACTTCGTTCTTTAATAACTAGATACAGCATCATCCCCGAATTAGGGCAAAATGTGCGTCTGCAAAGTAAGAATTTGCTGCGATATTTTTACTTACTGATCAAAAAAGGATTTTGCATAATCCATTTATTCGTATTACTCCAAAATACTACACACGAATAGTCACTGTGTCAAACAGGGCCTCTAAAAACTTTTAGGTTTTATTTTTCCTAGGTTGTACATTTGTAACCATCGTTTTAAAATTATTTTGAATTTTTTTACTGTTTCAATTTTCGCATGATAATATGTTTTTTTTATATTTCCTCTATACATCCTGTAAATATTTGCCCCATGACCCCTTCTAGGAATAGCCTTTATAAATAAATAATTATAACTTTTTCTTCCAGAGTAAGTTTTTATTTTAACGAATATTTTTTACACAACCTGTAACAAAATACGGCTATTTTCTTTTCTTTGATTAAAAAAATATACTTTATTGAATTTAACTCTGTCTACCTCAAAGTATGAACCAACTGAAAACTAAAAAAATCGTACCCTTCGTATTAAGTTAACGGCAACTGAACTTCATTAACGTCTATTGTAACTTAGAAAACACGACCATATTTCTCAAAATAGAGTATATTTACAGTAGAATACAGAGTTCATGGACCTGAAAAAGAGAATTTTACTCTTCAAAAGAATACATATCTTGTCACCCTAACTAGACTATAATTTTCTCAATAAGCTCCGCAGTTGTTTTTTTGTTTAACTTCCCTAAATTTTAGAAATTTTAAAATAGGTTATTAGAAAATTAAATTATAATTTGAGCCACCCCCCTAATACGTAACACAAGGATTCCTTCTATATTTTGTTTTTTAAATTAAATCATGATGATCATCCCTAGTTTAGGTTTTTTAACTCCCCTCTATGGCATAAACTATACCTTTACTTATGGTACAATAAAAAAATTATTGTGCGATCAAACCTTTCCACCAATTGATCTTGTTTCTCCTAGAAATAATGTTAATTGTACCTAAGTGTTTGTAACGAAAATGTGAAAGCGTTTTAGGTATAATAATAATAATACGCACCTCTGAATGATTAATCACTTCCGCCAAAACTAGTTTATAAAAGCAAATCTAATTTAATTTAGTACTTAACTACTTTCTGTCATCTAAGATCTAATTGACAACAGATTTAAAACTAAAACACTAAAATATAAGTATTCTCTGTACTCTACACGATCGAACAACACAAGAGCGTTACATGCGTTGTCGATGCCAATCGTGTAAAATCGGAGCTCTTACAAATCTGTTCCCCAAACTCTTGTGCTGTTTAGATGTAATAAACAAAAACAGACTTGTTTAGCAGATCATGTGCGTCGCCCTGTAATAAACATGGCCACATAATGCGATAAGCCGAATTTTGGCGTATTATCAATATACACGTTACGGAATATCTACGGGTGATAGAAAAATTCTGTTTTCACATTTAATTTTAAGGTATCAAAATACATTAGGAACACCTTAATATTGTGATATCAAAAAACCTGTGTTTATCAGTGTATTATTCCCACCCCTACTTCCGATTTGGCGGGATGTTGATGTTAAATTATAGATGGAGGGAAGAAGATAAGATTGTGTAATCGGTTTAGTTTTGCTTTAAAAGGCTTATATCCTATAAAGTGGCAAAATATCAAACTTTATTAATATTATTTTCATTACTTCTTATTATTATCCAAAAAAAATATTAAAGCTGTTAATCTAAATAAACGATTAATCGATTATTCGATTATTTTTCTCAACTCTACTTGTCACTCACATCTTAAAACAGGAAACAAAGTAATTTTTTAGGTAAAAAAAATACAATCTCCTGAAAAAAACCTAATGGAAATTCCGGACATTTTATAAAAAATCCGGACAAAATAATAAAATTTAAAATTTTTTAAATAAGTTTTTATTACAAAGAAAATATATATTATTATCAAAAACTAAAATAAATACAATGTCCATAAACGTAACAATGTACATTAAAATAAAAGCATAAACTGATAAAATTTAACATAAATAAATTATGACAAAATAAAATGTACTTTTATTTTAATAACTTTATTTGACTCAAAGACATAAAACCAAAATATAAACACATAACTTATATAAGTAAAAAATAACTAAAAAATTTATATTCTTTGCCTTCGTATTCTTTACCACCAGAAATTTGTCTCAATAAATTATCGTCGTGTAAAACTTGCTTCATACATTAAATTTTTCATAATAAACTGTGTCAAAAGTAATCCTCTAAAAGAAAAAACTGTAAGTCTGTTCCTTTCTTTTGTCCACTGGACATCCGTAAACGAAAAAACTGTTTCATCGTTTACATTTTGTGCTTGAATTGCGAACACAAACTGAAAATTTGCAACTTGGGAAACCTTTCAGGTTTTGCGTTTAGAAAAAACTCTTTCTATTGATCTTCTGGGAATAATTCAAAGCAATAGTCTTCTTGCTGCGTTAAAAATTAATTTAAAGCAGTAATTTCTTCGAATAGATTGACATCATTAATTGTTATTCCTCTTTTAGTGAGGTACTGTATAGTGGCAGTCGGATCATTTTCAAAATTAATATATTTATTGCATATTACAGGGCTTGCATTTTACATTAGACACTTTATTTTAGCGGTTAACATTGCTTTAGTTTACATTTCTATTTAACGTTCTCAAAAACTAGAAGAGTTCTAAGGAAAAGCGAAAAACTCAATTAAAAACTAGACATAAACCACCGTATTCACTAAAAAGGTTTAAGAGTTAAACCAGGTCTACTTGCCATGGTACTTAAAACTCTTAGTTCGCAATAACTAGTTAACTATAAACGCCATAAAACCCTTCTTGCTCTATATGATACACATGCAGCGTTTATCACTAAAAAAATAACTAAAGCTCTGGCTTACTGAGTACCTCAAACTAATGATGAAGTTACGAGATCGGACTCTCACTAAGTATAAAAAATCTAATACTGTTGCCTCTTGGGAGTATTACAAATTGCTCAGACATTCTACAAATTCTGCTGTCAAATCTGAGAAGAAAGCTTATTTGCAACACTCTTTTCGTACGAATCCAAAAAACTTCCGGAAAACCTTAAAATACTTAAACACAATTTCTCATAATGCTAATAATTTTACTATTTTAAATGAAAATATTACACCTACTTCATTCAACAATTATTTCGTAAATAATATTGCAATACCACCTAATAATTTTAAAGACTTAATAACCGAAAATTACAGTAACAAATATCTTTTTCCTGACATTAGTAAATTTGAATTTGCCGAAGTAACGTTCGACATAGTTGAAAAAACCCTTAATAATATCAAGAGCGAAGCAACGGGAGTTGATGGTATTAACCTAAAAGTGTTACTATTTGCCGTACCTTACCTTACTCCCTACATAACATTTATAATAAATAAATGCTTCTCTTTGAATCGGTATCCAGATATCTGGAAACTAACGGCCGTTTCGCCTACCTAAAAATTTATCTAAACTGTATCATTTTAACACCCACGGATGTCTGTAAGAATCTAGGGTTACTCTTAGATAACGACTTGAGATTTAATAGTCATGTGTCTTCAATTATCCAGAAGTTAATTTTTAAATTAAAACACTTTATCTTCACAAGAACATTCTCGATCCCAACATTAAATTAAAATTATCTGACTCCTTGGTCCCGTCTCATTTGTCTTACTGTCTAATAGTTTTTTGGCCCTGCTTGCTACAAAAGGATAAAAACACTCTTCAAAAACTGCAAAATTCCTGCTTGAGATTTTCATACAACCTACGCAAATTTGACCATATTTCGCAATATATGTACTGGTTTAGCATTCAAGAAAGATTTGAGCTTCCGATGTGCAAGTGTGTTTATAAAATACTTAATACTCAGGAGCCTTCATATTTGTTTCAGAAGTTGATTAGTGGTGAGAATGTGCATGATCGTCATACTCGTCACAAGAGTAGGTTTGTTGTCCCAAGGCATCGCACTGCCTTCTTCCAGAGGTCCTTTAGTTATACCGCCAGTAAACTTTTTAACTTGTTACCACTAGAGATTAAGGAGTCCCCCACGTCTGAGTCGTTCGGTAATCGCATAAAGACATTTTTTAAGGCAAAAAGAGGTCGTTAATTCTATCCCCCAGTTAAGGGGATTATACTTATATTCTTCTATTCTCTGTAAACCCTATTTTAATTTTTTTTCTCTAACTTACATTAACTGTTATTTATAAACGTACTAGCTTAAGAATTTTATCCAAAAGGTGGTTGTATGGGCAGCTTCGCTGAATATCGCCACCTTAAATTCAATATTATTGTAATTTGATTTACTTCGAGAAATAAAGGCATTTATATTTATTTATTTTATGGATTATGGATTTTTTTATGATTCTTCAAAAATTTACTGAATTTTTTTGCTTTGCATTACTAGATTTATTTTTAAAATATATTCTGGCAGTTTTTATACGTTTCGGTTTTTCGAGGTATGTAAAAATAGTAACAGTTGTTTATGTTTAACTCCAAACTATATTCCGTTTATATTATATTAAATATTCAATTCGTTACAAGTTATTTTCGTCATATTGTAATTAGCTTATACCCCTCACAAACCAAATTAATAAATTATATTTTATTTTTAAGCAAAATATGTGTTTAAGCATACAAACAAAATTAATAAATTATATTTTATTTTTAGCATAATATGTGTTTAAGCATTCGACAAACTAGAACAGTATTTATCAGTTTTTGTTCATCAAGGTTTAATATTAAAAACATGTTTAAATATTATTGAGAAGGTTATCCAAAACATGATGCCTCCGGACCGCAATATAATAAAAACAATAAATGCAACAAAAACAGACCATAGAAATAAAAACTAATACCACAATAAAAATATTTTAAACTCAAGTAAAATGTATATTTTCAAAACAGGGCCGTTCCTAGCCCCTCGGCCGCCTTTGTGCAGAAATAAAACGGCCGCCCTTTTATAACAAAAAAAAAAACAATATTTATTGAACAAAAAAATATATTTAAGTTCCTACGTATACATTAACAAGTAACATTGTATCATAACATAAGGTAATAATCTATTAAACGAAACAATAAACAACATAAAACCAAATACAAATGTTTAAACTATTAATTATTTAAATATCAAATAATATAAAAGCCAAACAAACAAAAATTGGTATCTTTTATATTGTATCTAAGTATAAAACTAAGCAAGTCCCAATAAAAAAACAACCTCTTCATTTCAAAAATATTTTTCTGGCTTTTGTACTTGCGAACTCGTCTATTATTTTATTATGGTCTAAATTTTCACAAATTTCATTTTCAATGGCAATTATACCTAAATTTGTAAGCCTTTCCTGTGACATAGAAGATCTTAAATAGTTTTTTATTATTTTTAATTTTGAAAATGACCGTTCACCAGATGCAACCGTTACTGGTATTGTTAAAAAAATTCTCAAGCTTATACATAAATTAGGAAAAGATGAGACCAAATTATTATTAAATTATTAATTATTAATTATTAAATAAATTTTAGAATCTCAATAGGTTTGATTTGATCTGTTAGAGATTTAAATGTAACAATTTCTTCAAATAGTTCTACGCCACTTATATCCCTCGATTCGTCTTCGGTTAATGCGATTTCAAGTTCAACGCATTTTTGTTTTAAATCATCCGATGTCACATCATGAAACCGAGTTAAAAAGTTAAAAATATTACTGCAATACGAAAGAGAATTAAACCTTTCTTCTACTGATATTCTAGCTCGGTCAATAACAGTATAATAAAAATTTATTTTATTATCTCGTTCGTTAGTTAATACATTGTCTGTACTTTCATAACTAAATTGGGATTTTTTCCGCCTTATACGAACTTCTGGAAAATCTGGTTCCACATCAATTTCATTTGCTAAATTGGATGAAATTTCTATGTAAGTGTTAAAACTTTGGTCCGATCGCATTTCGTTAATAAAGTTAAGTACATGTTTTAATGATGTGACACACTGAGTCAGATCAATATTAATTTTTTGCAATAATTTACTGACTACGTCAATTTTAACTAATAACTCGTACCATATGACTAAGCTACAGATAAAAGTAAATGATTTTATTTTTTCTAATAATCAATTGGCACTTAGTTTTGTTTTTGAGTCTCTTGTAACATCTTCTGAAAGCTCAACCAACGCTTTACAAATATTTCCTAGTTGATTCCGAAGTGGTCTAAGCGCTTTAACTCTGCTTTCCCATCGGGTGTCACTTACCGATGTAAGATTTAAATTACTAACATTTTTTTTTTAAAACATCCCAACGAAAAGGAGAAGAAGAAAAGAATACATACAGTTCCTGCACGATGTTAAAAAAATTTATTGTTTCGTGGGAGATTTTAGCGGAATCGTTTATTACTAGATTTAGTGTGTGAGCGGTGCAAGGAACAAATATAGCCCTGGAATTAACATTTTTTACCCTTTGTTGAAGTCCGATATGTTTTCCGGACATATTGGCCCCATTATCATAGCCCTGACCTCTTATATCCCTAATATCTAATTCAAACTTAGGCAAAATATCATTAACCAATAGGTTAAAAATCCCTTCCCCAGTTGTATATAAAATAGGAAAAAAACCCAAAAAACACTCTTTTATGACAACATTTTCTTCGTTACAGTCTACATATCTGACTACAAATGTAATTTGCTCTGTATGACTTGCATCTGGAGTAGAATCTAAAATTATGGAAAAATATTTGGATTTTTTTAAGAGTGTCGTAAAATGATGGCAAATATTTTTTGCTAGCAAAGTAATTATTTCGTTTTGAAAATGAATTCCCAAATAGTGAGTTATTTTACTTTTTGATTCTTGGGTCTTTGTAATTTTTTTTAGATGATCGGATAACACTGGGTCAAATTTTGCCACCATTTCAACAGCTTTTAAAAAATTGCCATTATTTTGTTCGTATAAGACGGAACTTTTTCCACGAAATGCCAATGATTGTCCAGCTAAAAATTGAATAATTGCAATAACTCTTTTTAAGATAGAGCGCCAGCGTTCCCTTTCAAGTTCAAAATAATTTTGCCGTTCTTTGTCAATAGTTAATTTTTTATTTAATGACATTTTTAACTCAACCCATTTTTGATTAGCTTGCAAGTGATGTACAGAAGATTCATGCTTGGATAAAATATGTGAAAGATGTCGCCAATCAGAATACCCCATTTTGCTATTTAACTTAAACACTTCCTTACAAAATATTTTACAACAAAGACAAAAAATGCTATTTGCTCTACAAGAGTATACCAACCAAGCTCTTTTAATTTTTTCACCATTTAGCAAAATTCGAAAATATTGAGTTGAAGAAAATTTCCTTCCCGATTCATCAGAAGGAAATTTTTTTTCTATATGCTGAAAATCGTTTTGTACTATTTGCTCAATAACTTAATTTTGTAAAATATCCGGCCAGGTGAATGGGTCGCTGACATCAAAATCATCATTAGTTTCAGGGATAACTTCGTTTAAGTTATTAGGATTATCATCGGTTAAGAGCATCTTTTCTTCATTATCTATTTCTGTATTTGATTCAGGGTGTTTTTTTTCTTCAGGGTCGCTTACTTTATGTGCATCCTTTACATTTTCATCCTCAATTGTATCTGTACCCTGTGACGATGTTGATGGAACTAAATATTTTTGCAAAGATCTACTTAATTTTTTTTTGTTTTCTTCCTTTTCTAATTTTCTTTTTTTATATTGAGCTCCAGATAAACGTTTTGTTTTTCTATCGGACATCTGGAAATAAAATTGAAAGGTAATTAAAGTTAGAAAATTTAGTTTATGTAATAGTTCTGAATCTGCGAAGATATAATTTTATAGTATCCCCAATTAAGTTCGCACCAAATGGAATTTTTTATAAATAATAAGTAAAATTGTAATCTAGCATCAGATTTTGTTTTTAAAATGACCCAAAAAATAAATATAATTATTATATTTTTATTAGATAAGTAAATTAGTAAAACTACTTTATACATTGTTTAAAACTTGAAATATAGAAAATTAATCTAGACATAAAATTAACAATAAACCACTTTTTGATCTCAAGCTAAAAAAAATTTTTTTTCACATGTTTAATATTAAATCCAAAACGTAAGATGCGGATTTGGATGGTAATATTAAGTAAAGTAATATCTATCCGAAGAACTTACCTTTTTAAATTACGAAAATTTGTTTCTTTTGAAATTTCACTTTTGCAAAATGTAGAAAAAAAATAACTAAACAACAAACACTTTATATCACTGTTAAACTCTCGCTAGTTAATCGAATACTAAAAAGAAAAACAAAACATTTAAAAACTGCCCCATTCTACAGTATATAGAGCTATATAAAACTATATACTGTACACATACCAATTATGAAGTATAAACAAACATTTTTGCATTGAAAGGCGGCCGCCCTTATCTATCATTTTTATTGTTTTTCCAAGGAACGCTGCTATAAATAGTTCTATTGTAATTTCGGCAACTCATGCACAGCAAAAAAAGAAATGACCGGTAATAAATTTCTTATGAATGTTTTATCTTAAAAGCCTAACAAAATGTAATTTAATTTTTCTTTATTTTGAAAACAAAAATATAGGTATATTTTTGTGATCAAATGGCTAATTTTGTGTTTTTGGTGGGCGGCCTGCGGCCGCCCCAATAATTTGGCCGCCTTTGTGCCGGCACACCGTGCACACCCCTAAATACGGCCCTGTTTCAAAACATCATTATTTTATATTAACTTAATTATTTAAGACAGCACACGAATAACATACACGGTGACAATGAAACTGAGATAAAAATATGGAATTTGGTGTGTTGAGAGGGCTAAATATTGTAAACATTTGTAACATAAAAAAAATTGAATATCGTTTCCGGTTTGCCCGAAAATGACCGCGACTTCGTTATTTTAAATGGAACACCCTGAATATTTTATATGTTTTGAACTCTCTTCACAATTCTAAACAAGTTTTGTATAACATAACCTATGACTAAAATGTATAGTTTTCCAAATAAAGCCATCTTAAAAATGTACCATAATTCCCACTTAATTCTATTTTATGGAAAAACCAACTAGGCCATGATAAAAACAAGAACGGTTATTTACTGTTTATTCAAGCCTTCATCCAACAAAATGTCAAAACAGAAAATGTTCCGAGATTTAAAAAAAAATGCGTTTGTCGCAAATCGATTTTTCAAGTTTTGATCAGACCCTGTACCATAACGGGTCAACTGACTGTTTTTCGCATTGGATAAATATTAACATCATAAAAATAGGGTACCTAATTTTCAGTTTGGCAGTTGTTTATGAAAGTTAAATTAATGATAACTGAACCTAGTGTGATAACTACCTATAAACAAAGTTTTGCTAAAATTAAAATAATCATATTAGCCTTGACAGAGGTAGCTATGGTTTTAACAACAATTTTGACAAGTAACTTTCATCACTTGTGGGTTTGGCAGATTGTTGCATTTTTTGTAAATTCTCGTGCTTTATTTCGTGTCTCTACTGGTGTAGACTAAAAGTTATTTGTAATCTCTTTAAAATGGCAAGTTTTACAAGGGCGGAACAAATAGATATGCTTCTCGTTTATGGCTAGTGCTTGCAAAATAAAAGACAACTTTAACACTCTACGCAGAGCGATACCCCGACAGAAACCAATCCTGCTATGCCTATTTTCCGTGGCTAGTACAACATTTGAAAACAGTTCCCCGAAATGAAAAAGAAGGAAAGTTCATTGTTAGTGAAGAAGCTGAAATAAACGTTCGGGCATGTGTGAATGCTAATCCAAGTATTTCTACTCGCCAAATTTAAACTGAAGTTGTAGTTAACAGAGAAAGTTCAAGGAATATTTTAAAGAAACGTAAGTACAAGCCCTACAAATATCAAATCCACCAACACTTGAATGTTAATGACTTTGCTCTGCGAATTGACTATTGCCGATGGTTTATGGAAAATTCTAACCATAATAATAACTTTAATAGATTGATATTATATGAGTCTCGCTTCACGAATCTGGGAATGTTCAACAGGAACAGGTAAGATAATCGACAAATGAAAATCAGTATTTATTTAGAGAAGGATCTTTCCAAGAATGCTTTGGTGTTAATGTTTGGCTAGGTGTTTTCGGAAAGAGAATTGTGGGCCCAATATTTTTTAATGAGCCACTTAGATCACAAACTTATTTGAAATTTCTAGAAGCAACACTTACCGATTTTTTAGACAATTTACCGTTAGCAGAAATTCCCAACATCTACTTTCAACAAGATGGTGCTCCGGCCCATAATGCTGGAATTTGTGTAAATTATTTAAATGACAGGTTTGGGGACCAATAGATAGGAACGAATGGACCTGTAAGGTGGCCAGCACGTTTGCCTGATTTGACACCTCTAGATTTGTTATTCTGGGGTCATATCAAAAATAAAGATCATTTAACTCAACCTGATAATTTGGACTTTTTAAGAAATCGAATTATTAGTGCTATTAATAATATTAGTATTGTTCAAAAAGAAAAATGTGAGACATGTACTGAACAAGAAGGTCGTGTTTTTGAAAATCTTAATTATGATTGAGTACGTTCTTTTTTCTATTTCTTTTATTATTAGTTAATATTAATCATCTCTAGGTATAATAAAGTTCATTTGTTTTCACCTTATTATATTCGTTTCTGTTTTTAAATTTAAATGAATTAAAAGAGGATTCCTTTAAACAGTAGATTATTTTGAATCCATGGCCAACTTTGCGAGTGGTATAATTAAATAAATGCTAGTAATACTGATTTTCGCTTTAGATGAGCATTAACAACATGAAAATAGGCTATCAAATTTTCAAGTTTGTAGCGGTTTATGGAAGTTGAATTTGTCATATGTGGATAAAGGATAAAAAAGTAGGATTGGGTAGTGCAGGTTTTGTTCCAGTCAGTTCACCCGTTATGGTACAGAGAAAAATCAATTTGCGAAAAACACATTTTTTTTAAAACTCGGATCATTTTCTTTGAAGGCTTGAATAAAGAGTAAATAACCGTGTTTTTATCCTGGCCTACTCCTTTTTTCCATAAAATACAAA
This sequence comes from Kuschelorhynchus macadamiae, assembly GCA_030620095.1. Classification (NCBI taxonomy): domain Eukaryota; kingdom Metazoa; phylum Arthropoda; class Insecta; order Coleoptera; family Curculionidae; genus Kuschelorhynchus; species Kuschelorhynchus macadamiae. Next base: position 201,961 of record JAUTXW010001168.1, on the reverse strand, counting down.
TAAGTGGGAATTATGGCACATTTTTAAGTGGCTTTATTTGGAAAACTGTACATTTTAGGCATAGGTTATGGCGACTTTGAGGCAATAAAACCACTAAATAAGGACAAAAAGATTTGGCTCTTTATATCTAAGGTAAAAAAGCAAATTACTGAAGACATCATTAAAACATACATATCCAAGCACGCCAATACAGTTACTACAACTCAATGTTTTACTTTCTCAAGAAACCCCAGATATCTTTTGTGTCTCAGAGCATTGGATGAAAGGAAATGATATTTAAACAATAAATTTAGAGAACTATCAACTGGTCAATTTTTCATCAATTTTTACAGATATCTCTGATCATTTCGGTCAAAAAATTATTATCTCAACATTACCTCTTAGAAATGCTCCTATATTTAAAAAAAAAGATTTTATTCACAAACATAATAAATTTTCAGAATGCCCTCAGCCATGAGAATTGGCATGATGTTTTTGTTCTAAATAACCCAGATGAACAGTATGCTAGTTTTAAAAATATCCTACATTACTATTTTGACATATTTTTTCCTGTGGCATCCAGTCGGGTCAAAGAGAGGCCTTGCTGGGTGAACGCAGAGATAAAAGATTTTCCAAACCATGTTAAAGATTTATATGTTCTATATAGACAAACTAGAAATGAAGTTATTTTACAGCGATTCAAAGAAGAAAAAAAGGCATATATAAAATTTCTTTCTGAAATTAATAAGGCTATAAACGATAGTAAAATAAACAACTCAAGGAACAAAAATAAGACAATGTGGCAAATATTTAACAGAGAAACCAATAGAACTGGAGGATGTCAAGATATTAAACTTAAATCGCCTCAGGGTCAATTAATTGAAGAACCTCAAGAAATTTTAAACATTTTTAAACATAAGTTTAATCTCGATTTGCCCAATCCACATACTACAACAAATGATATTGATTTTAGGAATCCCTTATCTCTGTACCTATATCCTGTTGATGATGCGGAAGTTTTTAGAATTATTGTGAATATACCAAATAAATATTCTGCAGGGATTGATGATTTTCCAATTTTTCTTTTAAAACATATAGCTAACAAAATTGCTTCTCCTCTTACTTATATTATAAATAACTGTTTCACTCAACTGAAAAACGCTAAAGTTGTACCCATCTATAAAAAGGGTGATGTCCATCAGGCCACGAATTACAGACCAGTGTTCCTTTTGAATTCAGTGTCAAAAGTTTTCGAGAGGGTAATATATACAAGAATTTTAAATTTTATTATTAGGTGTAATATTGTTAATGCAAGCCAGTTTGGTTTTATACCTGGAAAGTCAACAGAAATGGCAATTTTTCATACAATTACACATATAATTGACAAAATTGATAATAATGAAAAGGTAGCTGGTCTTTATTTTGACCTCTCGAAAGCTTTTGACACAATAGACCACAACACACTGATGATGAAACTGGAGAGATATGGCATAAGGGGTTTGTGTGCTGATCTCATATCTTCCTATCTTGACAATAGGCACCAAGTGGTAACTATTGTGCATAATGGCCATTCATATTTTTCAGAGTCCATTCCTATTAGAAGAGGAGTGCCTCAGGGTTCCATACTGGGTCCGCTACTTTTTCTGTTGTATGACACATCAGTTATTTTGTCGGGTGCCGCCTTTGCTGGGCTATCGGTGGTTTGTTCGGGTATGGCGGAGCGGGTGGCGGTCTGGTGTGGGACCAACCATCTCAGACTAAATCCTGATAAAACAGGACTTTTAACCTTTACTAAGACTAGAGAAAATATCCAATCCTTATATGTCAGAACCAATCATAAATCCATTCCGGTTATTCCTTATATCAAATTCTTGGGTATTCACTTGGACTCAGTCTTGAACTGGGAAAACCATATTAGTCATCTTCAGTCGAGGCTAAACAGCACTTGCGGTCTCATATGAAGACTCAGATCTATGGTTTCAATTGACAGTATTAGACTTTTTTACTTTGCCCATGTACAATCCCTGCTCAACTATGGGTTGATATTTTGGGGGTCATCCCGTTTTTCTGTAGATATTTTTAAAACCCAAAAACGCATTATTAGGTGCATGCTGAAACTCCACCCTAGAGAATCCTGCAGAGGGCATTTTTCTGAATTAGAAATATCAACTTTGCCATCCTTGTTTTTTGTGGCCCTTGTAATGTTTATAAGGAAGAACAGAATCTCATTTCCGGTAAATCGGGACCAATATGGCAACACGGAGCAGAGATGATTTTCGAATACCTTTACACAGATCAGTTTTCTTTGAAAGAGGTCCGGGTTACATGGCTATTAAGGCATTCTCCTTGTTACCGGCTGACATTAGGAATGTTGAGGGAACAGAGAAATTCAAAAGGGAGATTACAAAATTTGCTAAAGATAAGTGTTATTATTCTTTTAGGTTTGATTTTTAAATGTCATTTTAATATGTTCACTGGAACCTGTATGTAGGTCTAAGTTTTATTTGAGTATTTTCTGTGTTTTTATTGGTATGTATCCTTATTTTTTATCGTGTATTGTGTAGTTGTTTAATCTCTATGCACTTTCTGAATGTTTACTGTATGTTTTTTTTTTAAATAATTTTAGTTTAGTCGCTATAATATGCATTGTGACATTGCTTTTTTCAATTGTTATTGATATTGTTGGCAATAAAGAAATAAATAAATAAATAAATAAATGTTTTACAAAAGTTGTAGAATTGTTAAGAATAATATAAAATATACAGGGTGGTCCATTTAAAATAACGAAGTCGCGGTCATTTCCGGGGAAACCGGAAATGGTATTCCATTGTTTTTATGTTACAAATGTTCACAATATTCAACCCTATCAAAACACCAAATTCCATATTTTTATCTCTAGCCGTCGTCTCTGGGTAGTAGTTTCATTGTCACCCGGTATATACCAAACACAGTCAAACGGTTATATACCTTATTCTTGTCCGAGGTTTATACGTATATACATTTATATAAACATTTTTGTTAATTAAAAAAACGATAGCGCCCTTGTTTGTAATAATTTATATACTATCCTATTCTTTCTTAAGCTCACATAAAACTTGTGTTATAAAACACTCAATAATTCTGCTACTATAACAAATTATTCATAATCCGTAATTCCTGATGGGAATATCCCCCTTGACAATGATCATACAACATTACATAAATCATTCAGCTTGAAAAGGAGAATGGGGAACAGTATTTATTAAAAGAGGACCAAAAAAACGAGTGAAAAATATCTTATTTATTCAGTTAAGCTCAAATGTTGTACAAACGTACGAATCCAATATGGCGGCGTAATAAAAGTTTAAAAAATCGGTGTTAAAACTACTTGTAAGACCTTGTTTCGAACCCAATATGGTGGAACAAAATGACGACATATAAAAACTTAAATCAAGTTTGACAGAAATCCACTAAGATTTTTCATACGAATCCAATATACGGACCTAATACATTTTTTTAACAATTGATGTAAAAAATACCTATTCAATGAATTTAAAATTTTTACAAATGTGAGATAGAAATTGACTGGTAAGTTTTGGTACGTATCCATAAATTCTAATGAAATGTTTAAAACATGTGGTTAACAAACTGTTTATTTAATTGAATTGGTATATTGAAGGTGTGATATATAGGGATGAAATGGCATGCTTGTTACCTGAATAATTGACTTCAAATGTTGCATAATATTTTATTAAAGTTGATTTGAAATTCGATGTTTTTGGTTGTACCGTCCCCACCGCCAATTTATTTTTTTGTATCTGCCTTTTATCATTGTCTCTTATAGGAAAAAATATCCCATCATTAAGTGTGATACGTTATTAAACTTGAGAAGTTAAAACATTTAAAAATCAATTAAGAAATTTAGGTTCGTATTAAAAAAGATGAAATTGGTGATGGATCTGCGATTCCACTTATTTTTCGGTTTTGACCACATTATGTTTAGTTTCTCTAAAAAAGACCATATTAGCATCTATATCAGTTCTTAGCTGATTATAACTACCAAGATACCGCAGTAAAATAAATTTGAACAAACTTAACTACCTAGTCCTAGTAGGAGATAGTGGAAAACTATCACATATAGACATATCGGATATTTTCTGAAATTCTACTTTTAGGGATATTTTTAGCACAGTAGAGTGTATTAAAATACATAACAAAATTAAATAATGGAAATGACAACGCAACTGAAATGAAAAATATATATGTAGTACACGTATATAAATAACCACTTTTCCACAAAGGACGACTGTTCCATTCAAATATAATTAAATAATTAATATTTTTTCCATACTTAGGGTGACTTCCATGAACTTTATATATAGACCAACTCGTTCCGAAACATTCGACAAAACTGCAGATACAAGCTGAAAATCTACGTAAATGTTGGAGTAATGCTTATGCAATAACTTATGCTAACATTATTGTTATAATCCTCATAATTTGGGTCTGGGACTACAGAAAAACACGAGTCCACAACACGAATCAGTAAAATATCAGCATATTAAAGACTAAAGTTTTTCCGTAAAAAATATTGTTGTACAAAACTTTACATGAAAGAAAAAGAAACATCTTTGTATTTTGGCTTATACTGTTTTATAAGATAATGCCTCCTGTGGGCATCCTATTTAATGAGCTTTAAAAACGAATAATAGTTCTGCACAAATCAGCACAGTAACACCTGTATTTACTTAATTTTAGACCAGGTCTAACTTGACAGTTATAGCTTTAAAGTAACATAAACAACAATTATACAAATTATTTTTCTAAATGTCACAAGAGTTATTAGGAGTCAGAAACTGAATGATATAATGGAGGGTTTTGAAACAAAAAGAAGCCTAAACGAAGAAAACTGGAGAGCGTATATATATATATATATATATATATATATATATATATATATATATATATATATATTTTTTTTTTATGGTTTCCATGCAAGTAACCAAGAAACATATCCGCAAAAAAATGTATAGTGGTCTTTTCATATAAGGCACTTTTAAGACCACCGTGCATGGTTCAACTGATGTTTGTTTAATCTACCCTGTCGGCTTGTTAAATTATATTAACTGCGTCTTCATCAAAAAGTCTGCCTCGATAGTTGTTTACCTCGATTACGCCTCGATCAACAATTCCAATATTCGGCTGGATAATGAACTATCGATTTAGGTTATAACTAACAAGATAGCTCAAGGCCCCATTTACATAGTATTAGACGGATCTTGCAATATTTGAGGAGAACATAATAATTAAAAGCTCGTACACCGAAGAGATCAAGGCAATGTTACAAAACTAAATAAGATAGTGTTTTCGTTGTTGTATTAAATTTAAATTCGGATATTTCCTGTTTTATTAAAGTTTAGAAATAGAAATAAATCATTTTAAAACAACGAATAACTTTTTTATTTATAAAAACATACAAATACATACCATTTTGGTTTCTAAGACCATTGTGTAACAACACTAAGGCTAAACAGGAAGACCAATAGTTGGCTATAAAAACCCAACTGTTTAGATATATAATATAGGCGATATAAGCGACACTATACTTTATATATATTCTCGGAATCCCGTAAAAAGCAAAAAATAAAAATAAAACTAGTTTAATATCCCCGTTATACCGAAGAATCTACTACGATGTCATATTTGACACGGCTTACCTATTTATTATTTTATTATAATAACGTTCATTTACTAAACAAAAATCAGCATATAGCTTCAGATAATTTGGGCAGAATCCGTGAAATTTATTGTACTTTTGATCTACATCAATTTTTACCTCCCCTTAACTCATTTGAGGAGATATTTGCAAATTTCTGCACCCATGTCAAGCTAAAATGTCCGGCGTCTTATCAATATGGTTACCATGACGTTCCGTCAGTAGGGCCTACCACGAAATAGGAGTAATAGGTGTTTGGGAAAAACTTTTCCCAAACATCTAAAAAAATACTTAACGTACTTTATCTAGTCGCATGTACACCAATTACATCAAAGATCAGTCTGAATAAATGTCTAACTCGGCCCTCGACTAAATGCTATTTTCGCTTCATAATTTATTTACTTATTCCTCTAATATTGCAGCAAAACAAGCATTAACTTGGCTTAAAATATCTTTTTATATCGATTCTAACAGTAAAATTCTGTGAGCCAAAATCGACATGCCTTTGTCAGGCATAGGCCGCATATATAACATAGCTCTACGTTTCTTAACACCACCAGTTCATATAGTTTTACATCGGCTTTCGATACTTCCAAGATGTAAAAACTCTATTCCAAAATATTTCAGTCGGACAACCAATGTACAGCCACAAGAATAATACTTTAAATAAATATACCGTGTCGTTATTTGTTTTTCTCAGAATTCAGCCTCATGAAAACCAAGCATTAATTTATCTCTCCTACTTCAGTTAATCAAGCATTTTTTATCCCATAAGTGAAAACATCGCCACTTTCGCTTTGTCCCACCACTTCTGTAGTGTAAAGGCAGTAAAGATCAAGGCAGCCCGCGTTAGTTGAGTAGGACAATACAATCTATTTGCCACGGAATGGCTTATATTCTTTAATTCAATTTAAACAGTATGAAAAATGGGATATCATGGTTTTTGGGATTATACCGTGTAGAATTGGAATTACTATCCGACGATTCGCATTCGATTACACAAGGCATCTTCAGGGAGCTTTACTCTACAAGATCTAAACACTGTACTTCTGAAGATATCTCGTTTAATGGAAGGGGAAACGTCGGATAGTAATTCCAATTTGACACGGTCTAATCCCAACAACCATGATTTCTTAATTGACCAAAGCCGGGAAAGCTTACATTCAAAAAAAGTTTTAGCAGAAAGCACAATCAAAGGCGCGTAATTTTTTTGTCTGTTTTAGACAGTATAGTTGAATAAACCAGTGAATCAAGTGGTAAGAAACAAGTATTTCTCTTTATGTGGCCACTAAAGGGTATTAAATCGTATGTTTTTGTATCTATAGTAGGGATGGCCGATATTAGATTTTACCTATCGATAGTTCATTGCTGCCTATCGGTATATTTGAAAAAAAATATTGAAGAGCAAAAAAAAAAGAACCTCATATTTGTAAATATGTAATTCGTTTATCCGTAACTATCGATGTTCTCAGCTACTTATCGATATTATAAGCTACCTATCGGTATTATTGCTCATCTTTCGGCACTAAGGGTATTTTGACTTGATCAAAACGTATTGATAAGGTAGGCATTGTTTATTAGTCGTAGAAAAAAGAATTAATATGTAGAATTAATACAGGAATGTCTTAAGGTTTCAAAAAACTATTATAAAGGTTGAAAACACATAATATTTTTACAGTATTATGTTTCTTATGATGACAAACATAATCGCTAGGGGTGGCCCTTATTAATTGCGGTTGATACCGATACTAAGGGCGTCCTTGGTATATTTTAGTAAGGTCCTGTGGCCCTCTGTGCGCAAAGATTATGAGAGCTGAGGAAAATATATAAACAAGAATTGGAAATAGAATAATGTATATTCGTACCAAAACATAATTATGATATTGTAAAGTGATTTCTTTTATTTCAGGCGTATTTTGTTGAAGTCCGCCTTCAAGAAGAGGAAGATGTACGAAGCGCTCATTGAAAGCGTGCCCATGCTAAAAACTCTTCAGCCGTACGAGAGGATGAATCTTGCTGATGCTCTTGTGCCTCGATCTTTTACCAAAGGAGATAGGATTATCAAGCAGGTATATAATAATATATATAAATATATCAAAGATACTTTGGGAACGTAGTTACTCTTTTAAAAAAAAGAGCTTAAATACTTATCTTAAGATACTTTTTTAGTTACTTTGTATATTATGCATTAAGTTTCGTAACGTATTTGGTTAGGTTATGTATTTCTTATATATATTAATTTAAAAAAAAAAGAAAATATGAATGTTTAAGCATCTATGACCACAGAATTAGCCAAGTTCTTTTTACGACAGTTACAACACACATCGCTCTATAAATAAATAATTAATAGGTAGTTTATCCAGTTATTTTTCGACTTTGAAAACAAAACAATATATAACTCTAAATAAAACAGAATAATATATAAAAACATCAAAACGTACAACGTACAACATACCTACAGCAGTGCGTGGTTCTTTTATAGAGGCCACAACCGGTATCTTGGTACTCAAGTTACTTTTCGGTGTCTAAGATAACTTGTTTCAAGTTACAAGATACACGTCCTTTTAAAAAATATCTAAGACACTAGTTACTTTTTACCAAAAAGTAAAGGAACTAAGATACAGTTACTTAGATACATTAATGTAACTAAGTTACTCTAATGTAACTAAGATACTTTGCCCCAAACTCAGTGGCCTATTAGAAGTATCTGGAAAACCAATGAATAGATTACTTTGAAAATTTAGCTCTGGCCCTAGATGAACATAAACTCTCTTTTTAAAACAATTTAAACTGTGCGATGTTGCCACTTCTACCTTAAACAGGTGACAACATTCGTTTTCTAAATGGAATGCCATATATATTATTGCGTTTTTGTATTATCCTCAACATTTTAAACACTTTTTGTATTACGTTTCTTATACCTAAATTCAACTGTTATCGAGAAAATGGCGCTTGAAAGTTGATATTTTTGATTCTTTGAAAATCCCTCGGAAAATCCGTAACAATTTAACTTGCAACGAAATGGATTGCCCTTTCCTATCCTGGATTTTAGTTATCTATTTCCTGACACCAGTTTCTATTTTGACAGGAAATGTACAGGGTCTTCCATTGAGGAGGAAAAAACGGTATTTTTTTGACTTCCCCCGTATTTCTCAACAAATTCAAAATAGCCAATCGATGTATTTAGCTCGGAGAATTCGAAAATCGTAACAAAAAACAATCGAATGAGAAACAGAAGATTTACGCCAAGGATGTTGCGTTTTTAAACGGAACACCCTATATATTATTACATTTTTCGATTCTATAGTTAGTTCTAAGTGTTTTTTAATATGGGTACTATGTGTCTATATTCAACTGTTTTTGATTTATTGATGTTTGAAAATTGGCATTTTTGCTTCCTTGAGCCGTCATAGCACCTGAACGGTTGGACCTAGAGCAAAATATTGAAATATTCTCGGATTTTCTACAGCCCAGTGATGCGTATTGTGTCGATTAAATATTCTTGAGGAGGTAAATGTGGCCTCGTCTGTCCAAACAATTTTTTAAATAAATGAGGGTCGTTTTGTTGCCGAATGTCCCGAACTGCATCCAAAATTGACATGGTGGGATTTCTTATAAAATAATTAAAAATAGTTCTGTCTCAATATACTTTTCGTCCTGAGTTTCTTTTTTTGTTATGTAATGATTTAGTTTCTTCAAATAGGTTTTTAATCCTTATAATTGTTTTTACGGATATATTTCTATAAAAATTGGCAATATTATATGTTCTTCTTGCTTCACTGGAGTTTTCTTGACACTTATAATACAGCGTTACAATCTGTAGTTTTTCATTTAATGAATATCTCATTACGGCAAACTAATATAATATCTACTAATACGTCAAAATTACAGTGATTTTGAAGTAAGGTGATACCCTGCATCATTTCATATGAATATATTCAATTAAATAGGTAACAAAATAATTTCCGTTTTTTGTGGCACTGGCATCATAAGATAGCTTATCAAAAACTAAGATAAGAATGTGAAAGTTATTTTGCTCTAGGTCCAACCGTTCAGGTGCTCTGACGGCTCGAGGCTCGAAGAAGCAAAAATCTTAATTTCCAAACATCAATAAATCAAAAAATAGTCGAAGATAAACATATAGTACCTTTATTAAAAACACTTAGAATTGACCATATAATCCAAAAATGTAATAATATATAGGGTGTTATATATATTTTAAAAAACGCAACATCCTTGGCGTAAGTGTTTTGTTTCTCATCCAATTGTTTTTTTGTTACGATTTTCGAATTCTCCGAGCTAAAATACATTGATTTGCCATTTTGAATTTCTTGAGAAATACGGGAGAAGTCAAAAAAAAATCCCTTTTCCCCCTCAATGGAAGACCCTGTACAATTTTGACACCTCCTGTCAAACTAGAAATTGGCGTGGGGAAATAGATAATTAAAAACTGGGATAGGAAGATGAACTTCATTTTGTTGCAACTCTTTTGGGTGTTACAGAGGTTCAGAAGGTCAAAAACGTGGATACAAATGTATGGGGGAATAGAACGGAATCTTCTGTAGAAGTGCGCAAGTCGGTATTCGAGCGCCATCTGCTATATTGTAAGCAAGTACTGGCTAATTGACGTGTGTTATAGAGATAAACTATAGGCAAAGTTTACTGAAAATTATTAATTAACAATAGGATCATTTTATCAAAAATTAGTGAATCTTTTTATCAGCTGTATATTGTTCCTTCAAGTGTCTAGGTGATACCAAAAGTTTTTAAATTAATATTTAATAGTATAAAAAAATTGTTTACTTGTTGCGGCCAGTTTTGGCGCCTCGTTACGGCTTTGCACCCGCCAGCGCCACATATTTTCAACATTAAATTAAAATTATTAATAGAGGTTCTGGGAGTCGAGACTTTTTTATTGGAAATTTCTTCCTCTTTAAGATTCAGTTTTTAAAATTTCGTAAAACGTTAATAATTTCGAAGTAACGTGCAAAAAACTAAATTAATTTTTGTTTAAATCTTAATATGTTAATAACTTTTGAAATTGTTTATTTGCGGATTTAAAACTTTTGTACATTTTTCGAGATGTAATTCTGAATGCAATGTTCCCTCGGTGATTTTGTAAACTAGACTACTGGCATAATTCTCGGGACTAGTGTGTGAGGCAATAATTTAAATATTTAGAGGGGCTCGTTTAACGAATATTTGTAATAAGGCAACACTGAAGATGTATCGGCTTTTTTAGGGGGATGCTGCTGACGGAATGTACTTTGTCGAAAATGGAGAGGTGGTGATCAGTGTCCTTGACGATAGTGGCAAAGAAATCGAGATCAATCGTATAGGAAAAGGCGGTTACTTTGGAGAATTAGCTCTGGTTACTCATAGACCTCGTGCCGCATCTGTGTTTGCTGATGGCGAGGTCAAACTGGCATGTAAGTTATTTTTTTGGATTTTCTTTTAAATTTAAGTTTAATGTACAAGAATATTTTTAGAGGTTTGTTAATATAATTGCACACTTTTTCGATATAGATTATTAGACAAATCAAACTAAATTTCGGTTATACTAACCGATTTCAAACTTAGTTTTGTAAAGACAAAACGTATGATTCCCAGTTTTTAAGCAAAAAATCGGAATGTTGACTTTACCCTGAACTGTCTTCGTTATAAAACCTTCATTTTATTAAGGGAAGTCAAATATGTTCCACCCCAATTTAGGCCACTGGCGCCGTTTTGGTCCGCTATATTTGATTCGTACCAATATTTTACCAGTTTCTATCTACGTTTACTTGTTTTTTGGGCAAAATTGAATAAGTAGTTTTTTAAACTGATTTTGAAAATTTTTTGTTATTCCATGTGGACTTCGAACCAGAATTTTACCAATTTTATACATATATCACATCTAATTTTTGTGCAAAATTTGAAGTCAGTTGAATAAGAAGGTTTTTTTACTCTGATGTTTTCAACATATCATTTAGCCGTCATCATTGTTTTTTGTGCAAAATTTGTGGTCAATCCGATAAGTAGTTTTTAATATAGATAACTATATTAAAGTCTGTAAACTGAAGTTACAGTTTATGTTACGTCGCGATTTTTGTCATCATATTGATTTTGACGTATTTCGTTAATTCAATTGTTCACGAATTTGGCACTTTGAAATATCGAAATGGCAGACCTTTTGTGTTCACCCTACACGAATACCGAACAGTGGTTAGATGTCTATAGAGTCAATAAAATTATGTAACGCTATTTGTCAGTTTTTTTCATAATTTAACATAAAATATTTTCGATTTCGATAGAAAGACGTCTTTCGCGACGAAAGCATTTCTTAAACATTTCAAACGCTACGTTATAGACGTTTACCAGCACAAAAATATCAGAATTTTAAAAACAAAATGGCACATGCGCATCGATATTGGCTAAAATAACTATGTTGTTTTGAATTTTCTTCTAGTGCTACATTTTAATCTACGTAATCTAGACATCATAACAATAAGTTTGCAATTCAGGGTCTGGTTGGAAATTCTATTGAGAAAAATTACCGAAAAATAAATAATATATTTCAGTTGCTTTTTTCGAAAGCGTCATCCTAAAGTGTGACTGTGTTTCCTCCGAAAATTATTTGGACCATCCTTATTTTGTTAACCATAATTTAAGTGAAATGTGATATTTTTAAATAATACAAAAGGATCCACAGCCAAATTTGGCCCAACATATCTTCCGAGTGTTGATAATAACAATCGGAATTCCCCCCACCGACACTGCTTCAAAACTTTGACAAATCTGGTTTCGAAACCGAATAAAACACTTCTTTGCGTCACTGTTTCGTAGCGAAAATGAAACATATAATTCGATTTCAAAACTGTTTTGAAATCTTTCGTGGCGAAAAGATATCTAAAACAATGTTTTGCACATCATACACAGCAGCTGTAGCGCAATCAGGTTTTCAGCTTGGTGGGAGCTTATAATTTTTGATGACACAAGAAAAATGCCCTCAATTTGACATACGAATGACAAAATAATACACTCAATATACGGTTGGGGGGTTCAGAGCCCCGGAATAATTAAAATTCTACTTTGCCTTACCTTAATACGCATGTGTTTGGTCTTGGGGGAGGGGGGGCGTTGCAGCTCTATAGGCCCCCGCTGCACAACAGACAAAAAGGATTTTCAGCATCTTTTGCCAAGTTTAAAATAGTTTATAAGTGTTATAATGAGTATCTGTTCTTTTTCACTACAACGTCGCAACATTTTACACAAAAAAAAACATAAAATAGAAAATAAATATTAAACGGCCAATAACGAATGCCACTAATGAAAACTGTCACATGAAATTCTATAAATTAAATTTACTTACGTTCATGACGTCAAATATCAATCTCATTTTTTGTGCAATTTATGTGTGACATTTTATTAGGCCCCATTTTGTTTTGCCACGAAATATCTTACCAGTTGATCCTTGTGTTAGACTTCATTTTTGTGCAGTACTTTTTAAACATTTTGTTAGGCCGCCGTGTTTGGCCAAATTGGATTCGTACCAAAATCAGTTCATCTTCTAGATCACACCGGATTTTTGTGCCTTGTGGTCTGAGGTCAATCGAGTGAGGAGTTTGTTTACATTGATTTTTTAAATATTTTATTAGGCCGCCATTTTTGATTTTTATGAAAATGTTACGGTTTTCTCCCCATATGACCTTTAATTTTTAACCAAAATTTGACCGGGTAAGTATTTTTTTAGCTATGTCGCGAAAAGAGAGGCAGACCGATAACAGACAGACCGACGGAAATGGGATATATTTTTCGTCCTCCAGGGGCTCTAAAACGTGATTTTTTCATGATTAAAATTAAGCAACATAAAAATGTAAGAAGAATCTAGGTTACTGAGGTAAAAAGGGAGAACAATCGAAAAAAGTGACATTTCAAACATCCTCTTTCTTAGTAAGCAAACATACCTTCTGCAAAACAATTTATTAGGTTCGACGATTATATATAAATGGCGTCACTGTGGAAGAAATCAATAACAAAGGATTGATTAATTATCTTGTAACAGGAACTGAAGGGAAGTCGGTTCATGCATGTGACGTGATTTTGGAAGAAAACACTAATGCACGTCGAACATAGATTTTTTTACGAACGTAATTGGTAATTTACTTAATAAAATAAACAATAATTTACGAACTAACATCATTGACACAAGGATTAATGAATAAAGCTTTCCCTGAAGCAATACATTCTCAGAAGATTGAAATGTATAGCACAAGATAGAATTATCTAACAATCGAATAGCATCAAAAGCTTCGAAAATTTAACAGTTTGCTAGCTTTGCGGTAATTGATTATCTTCTGTCGAATATGCCCTTTTTAAGGTCAAATGCACACCACAGAGAGTACAAAGGCCAATTATTCAGTCGCCTAATGTTCCGCCTCCTCCCAATGTACTGTTTGTCGAATTGAATTAGAATCTGTACCCCCTTTAAACAAGCAAAACCCACACATATTGAAATCGTTCTTTTTGATGTTATATTGGAAACGAAATCGCGAATATTGACTAGAGAAAATTAAAACATTCCTGAAAGAAGTTTATTATTTGTGTCGCAAAATTATTGGTTCAAAAGATTTCCGTCAAAGCAATCAAATATAGGACTGACTTGTAAGTATTGCTTTTGAATTATTGCTAATAGTAAAAAACACAGGAAGCTCTGAAAAGTCTACTTTTCAAATCACATAGATTGCAAACAAAACGGAAAGGGACGGTATGTGTATGTAAACACACTTTGTGAACCCTATAGTACAGAATCTGTTTATCTGATAAAATTTAAATTTGGCACAAAAAGCAAATAGTATATAAAGATGGACTGATTAGATTTTGGTACCATTCCAATTTAGGGTAAAATCCAATAATAAAAAAAAATATGATTTCCAAAGAATTTAAGAATTGTAATTAATTATTCAAAATTAAAAGGGCATAAGATTTGCTGCTACTTGAATACGCTTATAACCACAATAACTCGCCATGTCGACGTCGAAGTGTAATTTTTTTTTGCTTTTCAGTAATATCGGTAGCAATAATTCAATTCAGCAGCTTAGTTTTGTTGAAATTAAATGTTACTGCTTCTGATTTTAAATAAATATTACAATCAATATTTTGTATCGGATAAATATAAAAATTATTCTCTTATAAAATTCTTTACTAAACTACTCATCAACTGAGATATTCGATTTTAAAAACTAGGATGTGGAAAACAATCTTTCCAAATAATTTTATTATCGTTTGAACTAACTTAATTATATGTGTATAAATGATGTAATAAAATAATTTATTTTTTGCAGCGTGTTGGTATTACATTTTCACAAAAATTATCTCGTTTTCCCGTACGGTTCTAAGAAGTGAGCAGAGTGACACATAAAGCAACGGCAACTTGCACAGGATGGTCGTTTTAATTTGTTCACTTTTTAATCTTTCTTATTTTTCAAGTTCGCAAAAATTATTCAAAAACAGATAATACGGACAAGTTTTGTAACATTAGATGAAAAAAAACTGTCAGTTTTAAAAATTTTCTTTAAGTTTTTTTCCTGATTCTAAATGCACCGTGTTAGATACCTTTATCTTTAAAAGTTAACGAGAAAATAAATAAAGACTGCACCGTAAGACCAATGTAGGTAACAAAGATTATTTTTCTCTCTATACTACATTTATTTTATGTTGAGGTTCCTCTCTATTTTCTCGTTTGTTTTTAATTTTAAACTGTTTTATTCGAAACCAACTTTACAAGTATATTACATGGAATGTAACCTATAACAATAAAAAATAATTATAATAATAAAGTTGTAATAAATATTTTAAAAAAATCTATTCATTTGTAAAAAATGCATTTTAATTGTGTTGTTGTAATATTGACAATTTTGTTTTATGTCTTCTAGTATCTGATAAGTTATTCTATATATTTTAAAACCATCATGCAGAACTGAATTTTTCCCAAATTACTTTTTACTGTAATGGTCTGTAATTGTAAGCAATGTCTATATGGTGATTATTTATGTAAAGTATTAGATTTTTTAAATATAATATTTGATTTTTTCTATTATTAATAATAGAGCATATTAAAATGCAAATTTTTAAATTATAAGTATTTTGTAAGTTTTAAAATCCCTTAGGTTTATATAGGTCAATAGAAGGTTCCATATATGGTCGTTTATAAATACATTTTAGAGTTTTATTTTGCAATTTTTTTGAAGGTTTAATATGTGACGAACAAGCAGATCTCCAAATTGAAATTAAATAGTGGAATTTAGAATATATTTATATTAAAGAATAATATAAGTTTTTAAGAATTTTGATGGTGTGAAATACCTTGTTCTGTATAATACTCCTATTAATGGAGTTATAGCGATTCTTATACTCTGAATATGATTTTTCCCAACTTCAGTTTTTATCTATAATTAATCCTAAAAATGTTGTTGTACTTGAATATTTAATGTTATTGTCTATTTAAAGATAAAGATATCAGACTCGGCATATTTAGAATGAAGAGAAAGAAACCATTCTAGTGAAAGTTAAATTTACAAGGTTTTATTTGAAAAAAATTCAATTTATATGTATAGCTATGTATATTGACTTTTTTATATTTTTCTAATGCTAAAAAAATCTTTATGGCCATGTTATCGAATCTAGTGGTTTAAACAGCAGTAAATTTAAGATAATCTTTTTGCACAGATTTAACATTTTAAAACACCACAAAAATGAGGCGCCTGACACAAAATGAAAAACTAATAAAGATTCGATTCAACTTTGGTGTTAACATATATCAAAAGTGAAATAATCCATATATATTTATTTATTCAATAATTATCTTATTGTGAAGTAAAATATGGGCGTGAGTCACAACAGACTAAAATGTGTGTAGACATTTTAACTAATACATATTATAACCTCCTGCAGCTAATTAATTCTGGAACTGACGCTAGATCCTTTGTTTATTTAACAATTATGACATGGCTAGTGGTATGCTGGTGTTCACCTACAGTATATTTAACAATTTGCTTTTTTTAATACTTTGTTCATGTGCCTTAAGCCTGGTAGATATTTTTATATAATCTCCTACATACACGTCTCCATAGGAACAAGGTATTTTATATATTTAGAAAGGTACAGCATCTTTAGCGGATTGCAAACTGTGTCAGATCGGTTTGTGTATCCATCATACATACAAACTCCAAGTATATTGGAACACTAGATTAAACGTGTCTCTTGTGGCACACCTGAATCTCTTTAAACTCATTCGGTGTTTTGATTTCGTGGAATAAACATTTCTGAAGGTGCCTTGTGCAACCGAAGGCGAAACATTGTATAATAATTTCAATTTGTCACAGGCTAATCCCCAAGAATCATGATTTCGATCATTCTGATCAGTCTAACGATCTATTAATCTTCTTTAAAGAATATCCGCAAATATTTTAACTTTAAGATTATGAAGGTTCTGTAATACTATTCTGGCGGTTGAGGCCTGCCATTATCAAGTTGAAGAAGAAGTTCTAGACCTTCTTCAGCTGCGAATGGAGTTACATACTGGTAACTCATGATATAATAAATGAAACGTATCTAGACGATCTCAATTGCATCCGCTTTGCGCAGTGACGTCATTGCGTGCGTATATTTTTAAATTGTTTATGGACATGCATGTCGTTTCTAGCGTTTAGACATTATATTACCATTTTTTTCTAAAATAAAAAACTTACATAAAAACACGCTAAAGAAAGAGTTAAGGTTGTATAAAATTCGACAGTGTTTAATTTTATACTGATATTTTGTTATACATGCTCATATTTAGTTCAATTTAAAACTAAAAAATGCTATAATATCTGTGTTTTTTGATAAGTACAGGGACGTAACTAAGTCCCATTTGAGGGGAGGAATAAAACAACACACACTACACAAGTTTAACCTTTAGTGCACAAGCTGCCGTTTGTTCCTATATTAAATGTAATTATATAAACAAATACAATTTAAATAAAATGTAGCCTTATTCTGGTTGAACAACTCTTTTTTTATTAAAGATGTCGACTATTTCGTCCAGATCTACATTGTTGTCTTTTTTTATATAGATTAATGACATATAGTCATCTTTAACAAAATGCCTTGAACATATCCGTGCCAAATTTTGAAATTTGTATTAAATTTAGCTTTGCGTTTACATAAGCGTGTCAATTTACGTAAACATATTTTGTCTTTAGGGAAAGTAAAAAACCTTATATTCCTATAAAAATTCTTTGCCTGATTATCGACGTCACACCCGAACACAGCACATCTCATATTTATGTTTAATTAAATAAATCCAAAAAAGGACACAGAAATCCGCAAACACTTTTAAACATCAACTGAAAATGCACTGAAATCATATGGCCAAAGGTCAATGACAGCCGGCGTTAATAACGCGATGACGTAGCAGAGCCATGCGCGATATCTTACCTTCGGTTTATTATACCATGCTGGTAACTTTTAAGTACCGCTCAGTATTTACAATCCCTTCCCAGACCATATCGGACCTGCGTTTAAAATGAACCGTTTCTCTTACATTTGGTTGTAATTATAGCCTCATCATCGTAGTAAAATATGAAATCTAGACTAGTCTATAAAGAGAACGTGTCTCGATGTCACATATCCCAATATAGGTTCGAATTTGTTAACAAATTGGCTAGATATTTGTCCTGCACTAGTGCCAAATGAATATAGGCCATATATTTTGCATTCTTGTCGCAGTTTGGATAGCTAGTCTTACAAATTTCGGTCTTTACGCTACTGCCACTTCCCGTCTAGGCTATGATAGTTTTCTATTAGAACCAAACTTAATATAACTGCTGGGAAACCTACATATTAGGAAATGGCTCCTCTGAGGCCTACGCGCAATTGTTGCTTTTTGATTGCCTGTATTTTATTATTACAAATTGCCCAAATTTATCTAATCAGTATTTCAAACAATTTTTTTCAATTTCAAAAAGTTAGCTTTTTTCACTGAGTTTTGAACCCACGACCTCTCAGTTTCTAGCTAAATACTCTGACCGCTAAGCCACACATGGTGTTGCACCACAAATTAAAGTAGACATTGTCAATCTCAAACATTGTATCTCTTCTTTTGTACACTCACAAAAGCAAATGTCAAGTGTCAAATCTGTTCTACAGCTAAAACATATTAAGTGTCGTTTCAAGCATAAGATCAGTACTGGCAGGACCTACGTTATAGAATCGCGTGCTTAAATACCCAGTTTCACATGGGGCGCCTTTGATCAGCTCGTGCGATTAGCTGCGTTGAGCCCGTTCGTCGACGGATGGTCAGCGTATTCAAAGGCAACGGTTACATACGAGCTATTGTACATGTGTGCTGATGCTTGCTGCGTAGGAGATCCCGTGTTGTCGGCTTTGCATTCGAGACATTATGTGCGCAGAAACATAAACACGGACAATTTTAAAATTGACAGGAAATTGATATAAAAAAACTAAAGACCAAAGATGCATATGTGATTCTTCCTGCGACGAACACGAGATATTAAAAACAAAGCTTCCGTGATTGTAGCAATTGCTATAGTACAGGATTTTAGTAACTTAACAGAGCAGAAACAGCATGCAGCTGGTAATTAGCAAATTAATATGTTGCATTAGGTATTGACTTACTTCAAAATGTATAAACAGATTCGAGTATAAATATATATGGCCAGACCTTATTGTTAACCGCATATTTATTAACATTATAGTAATTTGTATAAATGTGTTTCTTCGAAAATCTCAAACTATTTTCTAATTTATAATTAATTCGTCAAAAGATTTTATTGGCATTTGAAAGTAAAAAGATGAAAATGACAAGGCAGATGTTTTACACTTGCCTGCTGCTAAGATACATTTTGATACATCTACGGGCTCACTTCTTCTGAAGGTAGCTAGTTCGTAGCTATATTCAGGAGAAGTTCATAGTTATATGTGCATCAGCAGTGGTGGTCAGCGCTGAAGGTGGAGGGTCAGTACTGACCATACTCTCCATGTGAAACGGCACTGAATATTAAATTTTTACACATTCTTTGGAACCAATTCTACACTGGCAGGTCCAAAGTGAATTTAAAATACTTATATATTTTTGTTTTCATTTCAGTCTTGGATGTCGAAGCTTTCGAGCGTCTACTCGGACCCTGTATGGAGATCATGAAGCGCAACATCACCGACTACGAGGAACAAATGCTCAAAATATTCGGCTCAAAGCAGAACATCAGAGATATACGATGAAAGGCGACCGCCATTCACCACTCTTAAGGGGGGCCGCCAGTACTCGCGACCTTTCATCCGCCGATTCATTTGTTTTTATATTAGTTTCGTTTAATTTATGTAGGATCAACGCGGCGTCGCAATACGGCAACACCGTGGCGCGTCGCGACATTTTTGAATGGTTGTGTGTCGTCATGTCGTGTCAAATGTAGCGCGACAAATAGCGACTTGCGTGTGGTGCTTGGGGAAAGGTAGAATGAGGATGATCCGAGAGGGGTTCGGTTGTAAGTACATAATGATAATACAGTAAGAATAAAAATCTAAAACATTTGTCGAAATTTGGTATTTGTCAAAACCGTGTGATTGGGTAATTTGACAACACTGTTAGGGGCTGGCAATATTATTCTCTTGGTGGCTTATTTTTGTTAGCCTTTGGCAATGTTAGCGTAAATGATTCCACAGTTAGACAATTGATTTTACTCAATTATTTGGAAAATAATTTTTAAAAATTGTTACGAATTAAAAGGCGACTCTGGAATCCCTTGCAACTTACATATCTTATTAGGGTAGAAAATTGCTTGAGACGTACTTCAGGTCAAGTCCAAAATATAAAAAAATAAAATATTTCTTTAAATATTTAAGATATTTGGGCGTTTCACTAAATTGTTAGGGAATGTTGTATTGATTAGTATTATTCTACTTCTTCCTAAGTTCAGTAGGTAATTGTGTGTGATTACCTAACCCTAGTCAAAAAAAGTATGTGTAAATATTATCTCTAAATGACCTTCTCGTGAATATATTCTGGATTTGTCATAAGGGCATTCTTATGATCATGCATATTTGATAGTGTCATGAAGACACGTTATTTGAAGGTCCAAGTCAGCAACACATATCGTATTTTCAGTAGTGTTTTTGAAGTACGCTTCCAGGTCCAGGAGGTAATAATGAGAATAACCCTCATATACAAGAGATCAGATCGATTGAAATATAATTAAATTATCGAAAATCCAGTGAATATTTATTTTGGCAAAAAACTTCATCCCAGCCTAACCATAAAATTTTGACTAAGTTGAATATTCACTGTCTTCACTATTAGTAGATGACAAATACTCTTCTAGATATCACATTATTGTAAAGAGTCGGGAGGATCTCTTATGACAGATCCAGAAGGGAGAAATTTCCCTGTGTGCTTTATATTAGTTTAGAATATTTTTTGTAAAAATGAATCCTGAAAGAAAATTTGAGAGAGGCTACCGCTGGTCGGACCACTTTTTTCATTATTATCTCACATATTATACTTACCAGATGGGAAAGTACTAATATTCGCCATATATCCAAATTCCGTAGCCTTGAAGCCACGGCTGCACCCGAACTACTGTAAGAGCGTTTTGGAACTTAACGACATGATATTGTTCCAGCGACAAGGTAGACGATATCCAATAAACAATGAAACAGTGTACATATCTTGTTGCTGACGATATAATCACGATATTTCAGTTTTTCCATTCAATCCTTTGTAACTTACAGATTTGACGTCAACTATTACATATCTCGTAATTGTTTATTCTTATATTCGGAATGGGTTTTATCCCATAAACATGATTTCATTTCTAATAAGTAATAACTCAATTAATGATGGTTTGATAATTTTCTACCTAGTAAAGTTAGCTCAAAATATTTCATTGACCTTAAACTCTTAAACTTAATGTTTCTGTGTTTGCCGACATATGCAGGGTGATTTTTGAGTTGATTTTAAGGACATAAAATTCGCAAATCTTTCAAATAAAATTATGTCCTAAAATGCGTCGTTTCCGATATACAGGGATTAAATTGTAAGATTTCTTTCATACCAGTATAGATATTTCTATGAAATTTGGTACACTCTTTTCTACTGTCAAATGACATTTCTTATGTCAAAATGTTTTTAAATTTCTGCCAGTATCCTCCAAACGGGATTTGGAATGAATATTTTTGATGGCAAATGAACATAATTTTTTAAATATTCATTTACTTTGGAGTAAATTTGGTCTCTTGACTTTTTTCATACGACGCACTGTTTTTGCGTAAAAAAAAAATAAAAACCGTTTTTATGCATGTTTTATATGTAAATTTCTAAGTTGGTATTTTTTACTATGTAAGAACTTCCTAAAAGAAACAACTTTTTCAAATAACTTTTTAATTTACTTAAAATTAAGCGAGATACTTACAAATTTCTGTGAGTATGTTTAAGAAAGGTGCAATATCTAGGGATGAAGTTAAATAATATTTTCGAAGTTGGCACCATTTTCTCCTACGCAATGCCGTGCGCGTCGTAATTATTGTTCCCTCTTATTGTTGCTGCAGTCTGTTCTATCCGCCCAACCATTTCCTCCCTTGTGTTTACCGGTGTTCTAAAAACTAAGCTCTTCATGTAACCCCATAAAAAGAAATCACATGGAGTGAGCTCTGGTGATTGAGTAAAATAAAAAAAAAATGATAAATACTGACCCATTTCGACCAATCCGTCTGTTGGGGAAAGTAGCATCAAGAATTCTGGCACTTTCTTCTAAAATGCTCCATCTTGCAAAAGCCACGTGTTTTGCCTGATATTTAATGGTACTTCTAAGAGATTAGGCAGATATACGGAAATCTGTGTTGAAAATTTGTTCTTTGAATAGCATGGGGATTATCAGTAGCCCAAACATGAGTATTGCGGTAATTATGGTTCCTATTGCGTGGTTTTGTAGGAGCCAGTCACAAAACTGGACTCTACCAGGATGATCTTCAGGTAGCAGCGCTTGCACACGTTGAACGTGAAATGGATACAACTGATTCTTCCTCAGTGTTGGCCATACTTTTGTTTGGGTTAATTCGACCTCGTTACAATATCACGAGTACTTCTTGATGGTTCTTCATCGATAATATTTAAAATTTCTTATTCTTTCTGCACATTGTCAGGTCATCTCGGTCTTCCTGCATATCCTCCACGGAGTTCCCTAATATGACCACTTTCTCTTGCCCTTTGAACAAGATTTATAAAACAGCGGTGTCTAGGATGAACTCTTTAGGCTTTATACGCGTTAACCGCGAAGGTGCAGCCGCACTTTGATGACACTCCGTAAATTAGCAGCATATTGGCATCCTCACAAACACAATAAATTTGAAGTTACATGTAAGAGAATTAGCTTACCTTCCTTTTTTCAGTTACTTAAAATAAGCGAATTGAAAATCTTGTTTCTATTACTAAAAATAATACTAATACATTTTTTTTGTATTGCATTTGAATTGTAGTAATGTCTGTTTCAAGTGATTGACTTGACTTTAATAAAAATTAGGCAAACGCGAATTTTACATATAAAAGATCATATCTGATTTTAGCGATTTCGCCATGCATCAAAACGGTTGTTATTTTTTTAGGCGAAAACAGTGCGTGGTACGAAAAAAGGTCAAGGGACCAAATTTGCTGCAAAGTTAATGGGAATTTCAAAGAAAAAGTTTTCTTCAGAAATACTCATTCCAAATCCCGTTTGGACACCACTGGCAGAAATAAACAAAAAATATTTTACATAAAAAAATGTCATTTGATAGTAGAAAAGAGTGTACCAAATTTCATAGAAATATCTACAGTGGTATGAAAATTATGATAAAAAAACATTTTTTTTTACAATTTCAACACCCTGTATATCGGAAACGAAGCATTCTAGGAAAACATTTTTATTTGAAAAATTTGCTCATTTTCTCTAATTCTATGTCCTGTTTTAAAAAGCATCAATTTTAAAATCACCCTGTATAGGGGGAGGACAGGCGATATGTCGTTGTAAGAGTACATACATTTTTATTTATTTTGCGTGCCCCGATATCGTGTCGTCCAATGACAACGATATCGTATCGTGTAGGGTTAAAAGGCTCTTAGTAGTACGTAATATAATAGATTCTCGTCTGGTAAGTCTAATTTGTGCTTATGTATTTATTTTTTATTTCATGTGTGAGTGGAGAGTCGTAATTTAATTTTTTGTTCGTATGTGTTTCATTGTAAATTAAATGGTTTTAAGACTACAGATATTTTTTCTTGTTGCCAGTTGTTTTTGGGGTATCTTGCACTTTATCTAAAAGAAATATTTAATCAGATCAGATAAATATATGACATATAAGCGTATGTGTATACTGTTATTACTAATATAAATATCCTTCGGCATGAGGAGACTTCTAAATAACCTTATAAAAGTTTGTTAACCAGCAGCCCATAATATTAGTTACATACTTAAAAAAAATCACTAAGTGGAATGGAAGTTTTAGGTAATTTCCGATCCGACAAAAAAACGGGAAACCTATAAAGAATATTTTTATAAACTCCCCATGTTTGTGAGAACTAGACCGAAAAGAAGAAGACATTTTAATATGCTATTATTGCATTAATAAACAACATTATCGGTCTATATAGAAGTTATTAAAAATATATATTTATCTTACTAAATGAATGGTTAAAATGCACTACATTGGTAGCCCATTAACCAGAGAACCAGTTGCTACCAATAATTGCAATTTTGCTATCATTTTTAAATCCCAATATTTCAAGCTTAAATAAAGCAAATCGAATGAGGTGTTTTTGTATTAAATAGATTATTGTATTAGTTGAGTCTAAACATCAGTGGAATTAATTAAAACTGTCACCACCTATATAATATGGTGCAAAATTGCGAAAATTTTAAATCGCCCCCCATGGATACCATAAATTCCACTTGTTCTTTTTTTAGTAAAAATATGATAAAAAGGGATATTTATAAACAAATTAATTTTTAATAGAAAGTCTATACATGGGACGAGTATAACATCGGGTTTTCTTAATTTTATGTGGTTCTACAGATCAAATTAAATAATTAACATGTACAACTTTTTACAGAGTTGCTTTAAAAAATTAAATTGGAATGATACAATTAAACTTCACATAGTATTCTTGCTCGGGTATGAGTCATCTAACCCATCTAATCTTTAATTCATTTTTGATTGTTCTTAATGTGAAGAAAACATATCGACAAACAGGTCTTGAAGAATACTCCTCTGGCTGTGCTACTGATTTTAATTGTATTAGCGAATTTTGGCTCAGATTTTTATTATTGGTACGAGAAAAAATAATATTGTGTGTGATTTTAAAAAATCCTGTTAAACCAGTATATTTAACTCTTGGCCGTTTAGTCTTTTTTTATCATATAAAACTAGGTAATTAAAAAATGTTGATATAGGTATCGGTATTTTTTAATTTACCTATAGATAACCATTTATATATCGATAGCTATCGATAAATATCCATAGTTATCGATAACTATCGATATTTCGACATCGATAACTGTCGGGTTTGTGAAAAAATTAAATTGGTTTCTTTTTTCTTTTGTTATTAATGGCGTATTCTGGTGCATCCAGAGTATTGATTGAACTTTTGGTTCTGTCCATTAAATGCCAATTTTCAGTTATTATGTTCAGTTATAACACAGAATGACAACCAAATTCTATGTTTAATATGTTATCTCATTGCAAGGCATCAATGCTTCCAAAATCCAATTTTACTTTCAACCCCATACCACCGCGCCGAAACGGCTATTATATACCTTTCCAATACCATGTAGTAGTGGGATAGGAAGAGTATATTACAGAAAAAACTAATAATCGCTGCTGTGCTCTTTCTAAGGGGGAGATGTTGCTGACTGCTCCAAATAAGGTAATAACTACATATTCGAATATCAGCATTTACTATGACAGCTAATTTTCGTAAGCAGATCTGGCCAAAATTATGGCTACCTCTAAAAATATCTGTCCTGTCAATCTCAAAAATATCCAAGGAAAATTAAATCAAATTTATGAAAATGTAAAATCTTTGTTCACATTTTCAAAGATTTTCTAGTATTTTGATATGTCTTATGTATGAAACAAACAGTAAATTGGAAAAGTTGTAGAAAATAGATTGAGGTTTTTATGTTCGGCTTCAAGTAAGGGTGTTCAATTTTCAAAAAATCGTTAGTTTTTACCCTATAAGATCGGTCTTTTGGCAGTATCTTGAAGCATTGATGTGTACTTACAATAAAAACGTAGAACTTCAAAGGGTATGGTTGAATTATAGTTTATTGTTGGTCATTGTCGGAAAAAATCTCAAAAATGGAATACAATTAAGTTTTTTGAAGGCAGGTAGCTTGTTTCGTGAAACATTTAGCTCCAAACGTTAAACGCAATTTTGTAGTATTTTGCCTCCTCATTATTTTTGTCTTATTTATTTTTCAATACAGTTGGTGAACGACAGAAAAAAATCAAGATAAAAAAATTTAAAAGTTGATTTTTTCGTGTATCTATACTCTTTCAGATCCTGTTTTGTTTTTGTCGAAAACTTGAACCGTTAAGGTACCAGAGAACGTTCACTTGGCCCCTGTCTTTGACCTAAAAAAAGTTTTAAAAAGTAAAACAAAAAATAGTTTGATTCCTCCCATTTTAAATAGGGGGCGTAATACCGATACCCGGTCTAATAAGTAGATACAATTTTTATACGATACGAATCCTTTTAGGCCCTGGATTACGCAAAAAAATAATCTATACAACTCAAAAAAAACGCATTCGATGTGCTTTATCTAAAACAGATATTCGGTTTAAAAAATAGCAAAATTATAAGCAAGTTTTAGCAACTGATCGGTAGTTTATTAAAGGGCTAAAAAATGAGGAGACGAATCTTAATACACATCACACTCTTCAGTCGGCTGTATTAGTAGAGAGAGAAGGTTTACTAGGCAATAAGTTGAAATATATGTAGGTCTGATTGATTCGCGTGGTGTACAGAGAACCAACCCTTCAGTCATATTTATTTATTATAGTGGAAACAATATTTCCACTGTATACCTACCTGTAAAGTTAGTTTTTCAGTTGCTCAAGTGTTTTTGTAGAACAGATCTGTTATAATAATAATAGTATAAGAAAAAAATACTAATAATAATTTTATTAACTAGATCGAATCTAGCCAAGTATTAGGAGCACAAAACTATAATAAATATTTTTATGTAGGCTATGTGTTATTGTTTTTTTTTTTTAATTCGATATAATAATATACTGGGTTTTTCTTAATAGCATGATGATGCATATTATTTACACAGTCGAAAGCTTCTAAGTAATCATAAATAAACCGCAGACCAAGAGTGGCTGCATTTTTGTTCTTAGATTTTATTTCACTTATAGTTTTCAAAATTTCTAGTATTGAAAAGCACCAAAATTCTCTGTGATGTTCAAATTGTTAAATTTTCTGCTAACTTTGCGGGAACAGAGCAGTAATACTCTTTCAATACATTTGGTTAAATATTCTTTTATAGTTTTAGTATTTTTGATAGGACGCCCTTTTAGTTCATTTCGATGTATTACATACATTTAGCCCTTTTAATTATTAAAAATTCAAAGACATTACTATTTTGTAGGTCCTGTAAAATAGTATCATTGGCGTTAGGAAAAATCTACAGCTTGATATTGTATTGGGGTCACGAGCATTTTTGAGCTCCAAAACTTTTTTACTTTGACGACACTGACCTTAGAAGCTTTGTGAAATTATTCGTTTTATTACGAAACGTTTTTGCCTTTTACAGTTTTTTTATATGTGGTATATGTTTTTTAAACATGAATAAAATTTGAAATTGTAGATCCTAGGCTTTTTTACCTCCACTTTGCCATTGACGAATGGATATTTTATTAAATAATGGGGTGGGAGATTTGACGAAGATAGTTGGGTCATTGTCAATAATACTGTTTCATGAGTACTACAAAAATAAACGAAAAAGAAAATAAAGCTTTGCCACCATGTATTTTGGAAAAAATGGGCGTTTTTTTATATAAGTATGATCTTTTATAGTTAAAATTGGTCAAAGAATCATACCTTGAAGTGTTAGCATGCAATTAAGAAATACCCTGTATACTGCAGGTATTGTAATTTTGTATTCGTTGTTAATCTAGTTTTTAGAAGAATTTTGTCATAATATCTATTTGGCAAAACAAGGTGGGCGCTTAATATTTTTCAAATTGAAAAACCCAAATTTTTGGAACATTGTGTATAATATGTACTAAATTTTAAAAATTGGATAATACCTAATACCTATGATGTTCATTATGATTCCTGAATTTATGTTATTGTTTTAGGTGGAATTTAAGGTTCATGTATGTGTATACTGCAAGATGAATATACAGTTTTAGGGTGATACATTATTATTTTGACAAAAATCTCTGTAGCCACTAAGATGGTTCATAAACATCGTATTTCTTGTTTAAGCCTCGTGAGGTTTGCTCAGTTTACTTTTGTCGAATCGTGTATACTTAGTTAACTATTTGTTTGTATTTTTTTCTGTTCTCTTTTGTTGTCAGTTGTTTCTTTTTAAAACGACCAGTGAACTGTTAGAAAATCAAAGGGGAAAAGTAAATAATTTTCAAAAATTATAGAAAAAGTATAATCTTGTACAAATTAAAGATTTGATAAAATTGTAGTCACATTAATTCTACCTATTTCAATTTTGAACTGGTTGTATGAAAATGTTTGATAAAAGTTTTGTACGTATTTTATATTTATTCAGATCATTTACCTTGCAAATGTGTACAAGGATAATCAGAAGTTGCTATTCTGAATATGTTGAGAAACTGACCAACAGTATTTCAGTGTGTCTTGTTTTAAGCCTTATTTTGTTTATCAGCCCCAATTTATTTTACATGATATAGAAAATCCCAATTTTTAAAATAAATAAAATAGAGAAAAGCAAAATTATATATTAAAACTTAAATACATCTAGAATATGTAATATTTAAAAAAAATCATATTCTCCTAATATAAATCTTGAGTATTTCAAGGTAAAAATGAGATGAAATATTTTAAGAAATTACTCAAGTCAATATGTACTGAAAGATTTTTGGTAGTTTTAAATATACAATATTCAGAAAAATACTTACGATTACTTTTAATGGCGGACAAGATAACTCAAATCTATTTGTTTTGTTTAGTTGCATGATATAACTATCCAAGAAACTTTACCACTATCTGCACTTCACTTAAAATAAATATGGGTTTTACTAATATGTAAAAAGAGGGTCAGCATCTTTGGCATGACATAAAATGGTAGTCAGCAATATATACAGGGTGTTGGGATTTGAAATAATATTTGAACATATTTTGTATGCAATGGACCTCAGTACTTATTATTTTATTTGGGACGTTCAAAACTTTAACCCAGGTTTATGCCTCGAAAGCTTTTGCAATAAACTTTTTTATTTTTTTTTATAATAATTTTTTTTTTGCTATGAGTAAATTAATTATTGGTAAAAAGGATAGTGTTTTGTTCGGCATGTATACCTAGAAAAAAATAGAAACATTCTTGTCATTAGAGTTAAACAATAATACCATTTGAGATAAATAATGTGTTAATGTAGTTTTAATTATTGTGCAATATTAATTAGTTTATTAGTTTCAAAAAAATAATAAATACTTATTAAACTTAAACTTATAGTTCAAAGTTCAAGGCAACTCGCCCATAAAAAATATTAGACAAACTGTACTAGGCTATTATTTAAACAGGCACGCTTATGATAAACCAAATGTTCTTGAACAGATTCAACAATATGTATTCTGCATAAATAAGTAACAGGTGTACCTATGAATTATTTGTAAACATTTTTAAAATCATACACTTGCCTACGCTACGTATATCGGTATGAAACCAGTACAAAATGTCAATCGTCCTTTGACCCTTGCTTAATCCATTTTATTGTCGGCGATGTTTTGTTATAAATTTATATTGTTGAAATATTTTAATTAAAAAATGTTTCTATGCACTATGTAGAGATAATATAATAATAATAATAATAATAATAATAATATGTTAGTAATAATAATGTTGGGGCATTTTTTTGAGAATTGGTAAGGAATAAACCCAATGTTAAGTGACCTGTTCAAAATTTTGTCAATTTCCTAACACCCTGTGTAAGAAAAAGCACTGGTTTTGCAGTACTAGTGCCGTCTTTTCAGCAGCATTTTTCATAGATGAGAAAAACACAATACTGATTGAATGCAAACTGTCTGAAAATTAATTGATTACAATTTTGTCAGCTTTTTTTAGAGACTAAAATATTAAAGTTCAAGTTAAAAATTCTCCAAAACTACTTTTTTATGACTTTATGACAGTGACGCTTATTGTTTTGATGAGGAACTTTATTAGATCTTATTTTTATTGTATTCTGTAGATAAGGTCGGAATATAAGTGTACATGTGTGTGAACGTGTAATGAAAAAAATCCTTGTTATCAAAAATTAAATTAATATAAGTAGATAATCATACCTACATTGTATCATAATATAAATGTCATTGGAATTTAAATGTGCAAAAGTTGACTATCACCAAACCGTGTCGGTTAGAAACGCTTTGACATTAAGTTCTTTTTTTAATAAATTCAGGTTATGATTTTTAGTCTCAGTATGATTAAACGGTATATCGTCACCTACTATTGTAGCAGAATAATAAAATTATCCCCCGTATAGCACAACACTTTAGTGGAAACGTGGCACAAAATCCAAAATATAAGGAATAGTTTTTGTACCCTTTAGTTTTTAGCAGTTACTGGACTGTAAGGGGTACCTTTAGAACATAAGGCTGAAAATCAATAAAAAACACGCAGAAATTCAAAAAAGTTTTTCTTTTTGGGAGTAGTATTGTTTTTTTAAAGGTTGATATTAATTATAATGGAATTGATTCGTTTGTTTGCAGTAATTGATCAAGTTTGTTTATTGATTGGGAGTACACAACACAAGTTGTCCACGAATGGGTGTTGTGAGATAACAAAGAAAGTTAAAAAGAATCGTTTTTCAGGGAATTCGTGGTAATTTTTCATTGGTAAAAATGTGCTTCTGATATTTCTAATTTTTTGTGCAGATTGTTCAAATAAAACAAAAAAAGAAGACAAC
Organism: Kuschelorhynchus macadamiae; assembly: GCA_030620095.1. Taxonomy (NCBI): domain Eukaryota; kingdom Metazoa; phylum Arthropoda; class Insecta; order Coleoptera; family Curculionidae; genus Kuschelorhynchus; species Kuschelorhynchus macadamiae. Next base: position 171,111 of record JAUTXW010001168.1, on the reverse strand, counting down.
AGTATCCTATATTTGGGATGGAAATATATATAAGCACATTTAAAAATTCTGGATTTGTTTGTTAGATTGAAAAAAAATTTTGTGAAGAAAGTTTTATATTTTCTACAAGCATTTTTTTATAAAGGGCAACACGTCAAACAGTCAGTTTTTTATTTGGCTTTTTGTCAAATTTAGTCGTGGACAATCTGCATAAGATCTTAACATTTTTAGTTTTATTGATTGGGACATTGAATATACAGGATGTCCAAAAATTCTGTTTCAATATTTACAGGATGTTAAAATTGTAAATATTTGGTTTTCTTCATATACCTCGTACATTTTTAGAGATATTAGATTTAAATTCAGCCCACGATAAACCGCAAATTCATGTATAAGGGACCATAATACATTTGGGAAAATTATAGATGACCTTAAGCGCCCCAAAAATTGTGGTGGCACTGATCTAGCTTGAAACTTTTATTGGGCTTCCTGTTTTTTTTTCTTGTATCCCTTAGACTTTTTTGACAACTTTGAATACCGTTTTATTAATTAAGAAAAAAGTGTTCAAAACATGGATAATTTTTAGCTTGTAATATTTAGGTAAAAAACTGATGCTAAAACTACCAAAAGTGTCCATGGTTTTAAATATACATCTAACCGGTTCAAGCTTCAATCAAAAAAGTCCAAGCAACATAAAAGTTGTAAAATGAAGCAAAAAATATATTATGGTCGCTTTATAGCCATGAATTTCGGTGCCTAATTTAAATCAAATATCTCTGTGACAGAACATCTTGATTCCCATAAGATGCAGGACAAATCAACCTAATTAAAAAATAGGATGTCAATAAAGAATGAGGCTGCATGTGTGTTGCAATTCGAATACGATACTGTAAGTAGTACAGAGTGTTAAGAAGTTTTGATAATAGTTATTCCATTTACTTGATATTATGTTTTTTAATCGCTCTGATTTCGCCCTTTTTAAGGAAGATTCATTTACCTATAGCACATTATGTGTATTGCATCTTATGATAAAAATCAAGTTCTTGCATTTTTAATATGTTTAGAAATGTATTAAGTATATTAAAAAAACTAAAATATGTTTAAAATTTGAACACTCTGTATCTTAAAAACTACGCGTTTCCAAGCCCATGTTTTTTAAATATTTTCCTGTGTGGGATATAGCCCCTCCAAATATTGAAACGGCATTTCCGGATACCCTGTATACTGTAATACCCATTGTTTGTTTTAATTTGTTAAAGCTTTTATTTTGGCTTGTGGAACTCCCATCTTCTAATTGATTAGAATATTTTTCTAGAATTTGCATAAACATTTTAGAGATGTTTTTAAACTGGCTCTGTAAAATTAATGTCTAGAAGGATCTTCAAAAAGAATCCTAAATAAACATTTTTTGAAATTTAGCCCTGAGATACATGCTTTTACTAGCAAAAATTCAAATTCTTACAGATGAGGGCAAATTCTGGATTCTGTTTTCATGTATTGCAAAAAATAATAGTGCGCGATTGATTTTTCTACTATGCATATAAAGACCTATTTTCTTGTAGGTAAATTTTTATTGGTAGCTGCAACCACTTTAAAACTGACAGATTGTTGTTAAAACAGCTTCGTTTGACGTTTGATTTTAAATTAGCTGTTGTCTAAACATTACAGCTAGGCGTGGAGATATTCGTATAAAGTGCGCTCAAGAACCTAAAGATGTTTAAATAATATCGTTTGCACAAATTTTACTTGTGACTTCAGTGGCGCACACACACATCCAATCTGTCATTTTTTTCTAGTTGAAAATCTATTTGTTACAACATACTTTTTATATAATTCAATGTAAATTTAAGTGTGTAGGTATAGGTAGATGTAAAATAATAGCTGCTTCAGTTTTACAATTAATCGTTACTATGGTGGACATTTTCTAAGTGTACTTAGGTTATTGAATGTTATATAAAATATCCAGGACATGTAATTATACGTATTGTATGTCAGAATCTCATCGTGGTTAACATGAGTGTTGGGGACTCGATTGTGTTTCGAGATTTTTACTTATATGTGAACAGGTACTTTAGTTAGAATTTGAGTCATGAAGGACCAACAATATTTATAAACAAATGCATTTTTAAGGCTGGAAGAACCAATCTATTCCAGAACAACCATAGTAAGTGATTTATAGAATGTTATAAGCGCAGAATTATTTAATGCTGGCTACCAGTACCAAATTTTGCACATTACTTCTTATTCAAGTTATAAAATTAATCCGCGAGGAAAGATTTTCAGGGGCCTTACACCTTCAGATGACGTCATTAAAGATGGATGTTAAAATTTCATTCTGTTTAAAGCTACAAAAGTTTTAATATGTTGTATGAAGAAATAAAAAAAATAAACTGGCAACGATAATTCCATGCAGAATTTGAGATACGAAGGACCTAAAATGTTTATAACTAAATGCATTTTTAAGACTGATTGGAGACAATTCATTATGCTTCATTAACCATTTGCGGACAGCTTGAGGAATGATACATCACAACTTATCTTATGTACTAGATGTTTTTTTTATAGTTTGATATGCTTTTTCCTTTTTATTTTTTTAGATACAAAAAAATATAAATACAAAGTTTGAATATTTTGATGCTGAATGTTTTAGTGATATGACAAAAACAAAAGAAGTGCAAAAGTACACTTTTTTTAATGGTTCACCCTATACATTTGTTGATGCATGGAAAGAAATGTTTTCCCTGATTTTAAAAATGATACGTTAATATTTGCTTAGACGTTTTTGAATTACCTAGCTTTTAACATTGGTAAATAGTTATTTATGAAAAACCGATGTCGCTAATACAAACAACAAAAAAATTTCTTTCTTTTAACGAAATCTATGGCAACTTTGATTTCTCTTAAATTACTTTTTACCGATTAGGAAAAATGTCTTTCGAGTATGTAATTTTTTTGCAACATTACGAGCTCTTTTGTTTTTTGTCATACCACTTAAAGAAATCCAACTTCCAAAATATTTAAGTTTTGTTTTTACAGTTTTTGTTGTATCTCATAAAATAAGTGTCAAAACAATTCATGTCAACATGTACAAAAACATCCTGTACAGTTTTCAGTCTTATCAATCTTGCTTGAACTTCATGGGCACAAAAAAAAATTGTGTACCCAAATTTGATGATCGACATAAATTATATGTATATATATATATATATATATATATATATATATATATATATATATATATATATATATATATATATATATATATATATATATATATATGTTTTCTTTATATTATTTATACACTAAGATCTGTTGGGCGAAAAAATATGCAAAATTAATTTTTCTGACTCGAAAGAAATTGCTGTTCTTTTTGAAAGGAAATATTTGTTTGTTCTTCCACTTAAATAGTTTTTTATTTAAGAGAGAACTGCACGCAAAAAGTGAAAAATCAGCGACAAGGTTTAGTCAAGTTCAAAGTAAGATGAAAAGGTACCTACGTATTAGAAAAAACTTCCGGCACGTCCGACCTCAAACAAATGTGTTATGTATAGGCAATTTAAATAACATTTCGGTTAAAAATGGGTTCAAAAGGTTTCACGCGCTGCAGAAATACAAAGATATGAGTATTTGTGGAAAAAAAATTATATGCCACGGCATTTGCATCAAAAAGTGGTTAAAAAATGGTCGAAAATGGACAAATCTACTTCTATTTTACAATTCTAGATTTGATTTTTCATAAAAATCGCATTTAGCACCCAACTATACATATTTCCCTATTAAAATCATATTGAAGCTAACACATATCTCTTATAGTTTTAACATAATATTGTAGCGGCGGAAGGCTTGCAAATGATCCATAATACTGCGTGCAGTTCCCCCTTAAGCAGAATAAAATTATTTCGTATAATTACTATAGCTAGGTGTTTTCTAAAAAAAGGCAATCATAAATGTATCAAATTGTAGCCTTAGACCAGTAGTCTATCGGACATAGGTTGAACTTTTTATGAATGAAATATATAGTTTTGTATTTATGTAGACGTGAATAAACCTGTTTACTTTTGCTGTAAAATAAGCCCAAAAACAATAAAATACATGCAGAAATAAAAAAGCAATTTCACGGTTCCGGCCTGGAATACCTGGAAATGTCAAGGATTTTGATATTCGGGCAAAAAACTGATGGAAAAATCACGGATTTTGCTAACTTTCATAGAAATCCTAGAAAAACAAAATATTAACCTAAAGAAACGTTTTAATATTTATTTTTTCCTTATGCAGATTATTTTTTTGCCTAAAATCTTCAAAAATCTAATCTAAATTATACCCATCCATGCACGCGAATTCCGCGGTTTGTCGTGCCTTTCGAGCCTATGCCGATTCGAGATGATTCGTATTTAATCTTCCCTGTAAAAATCAATTAAAGGGATTTAAAAAAATAAAATTGGTGCCATTTCATTTTTGAATAGACCACCAAAAAAACATTTTATTAAAATTGAATTGTGCGTTATATTAAACTAACAGCCCCAGCTCGGCTTCGCCGGACAGTGTAATGTGGCCGAATCATACAAAACAAACTTTCATCCAATAATATAGAAGAATAATTTTGAACTCTGGGAGGACGAATTTTGATAAATGCTGAAGCCCGTGTTTGATTATTTTTATTGAAGAGTATTTGTACTACATTTTAAGTCAATACATGAAGAATTATTTTTTTTGCCCGTACAAACTTCTATTTTACACCTTTAGGGTATGAACTTAGTTAAATGCTGTTTAATTATTTTTCTTGAAGAATATTTGTGGTAAATTTCAAGTCAATAAGAAAGAATTATTTTTTCCCATACAAACTTTCATCCTCTATTTTACTTCCTTGGGGAAGGAGACTTGATAAATACTGAAACACGTGGTTAATTATTTTTATTGAACAGTACTTGGGCTAATTTCATCTCAACAGACAAAAAATTATTTTTTCCTAAAATACTTTATTGCTTTATTTATTTCGTGGCTCTGGCTTCAGTAGTGTCAGCTCTGCGTTGATAAGTCAGTCAGTCAGGATTTGCCTCCCTATAATATTATTAGTATAGAATATGTACATATTACACTAATAAGTTTAAATTTCGATTAAATACTGTCTTAATATCGATATTCAAATATATGAGCCACTCGAGAATACGCAAAATTCCATAATATTCAGTTTGTGCCATTTTTATTTGGTCAATATTTATTTTTTTAGATTTACTATAAGTAAACTACAATTTGTATAAGACACCACAATGTTTTTTGTTTTTAGATTAGTTTTATTAAAAAAAAAACTTAAATTTGAGTGACAGAGTGGTCTCTACAGTTTCTTGAGGACCACAGTTCTTAATTTGGGAATTTATATTCATCCTCGGCACTCACTTGAAAATCATCAGCCTTTTCGTCCACTGCTGAGTATCAGCCTACCTCCCGCATATACCTAGCTGTAATTTACACAGGTATATGGGACCTACAGTTTATCGTCGAATCAGAACGACGCTATTTGAGAGGTAATTTTAGCGAATGGAGCGCGCAATCACCAACCTAACAGAAATATTTGTCAAAAAATGTGCCTTATTATTAAGTATCATGTTTCTATTTTTTTTTCGGAAATACTCTTCATAGATAATCAAAGATATATGTAATTGAATTGCTATTAATGACATTCAAAGATGCTATTTTCCAGGGAAGGGTCGGACAATGTAAAAAGCACATATTTTTTGCTTTTGGTTTACAGGCTCTTTATAAAAGTGAATTTTTATTCGGTAGTCTTCACATCCACGCTTTATTGAGGTCGCGGACGCAGTAGCGTATATAGACTTTGCGCTTCTGGAGGGGGGGGGTTGTGTTGATAAAATTTCAACAACCAAAAAAAAAGCTTAAATAATATGGGCTGTGGAGGGTTTTAACCCCCAAACCCCCCCTTAAATACACCACTGCATATCAGTGACAATATTGGTGCCTATAATTTGCATTAAACTGCACAGTGACTTTTTTTTACCTTCAGCGAACTGTGACGGTACTGATAGTCACAGTAGATTGTATTAGTAATAATTCGAAAATTGTGTCTATCCACAAAAAAAAAACTACAAACGTGATTTTTACACTTTAGTGGACGTGTGAGATGTGCGCAAAATTTGGCATTAGTAGCTAGTACAGAAATATTTTGCATCACAACGTAGTAAAACGTAGAAATAAAATTATACAATATGTGAAATTATGCAGTCGGTCCCTTGCTCATGTGGTCTTAGTATCTTTCTAGAAGTCACTTCCTATTGAAGTCAAGAGGGGTTTTTAGTTCATTAAATATATCATTTTCATCCAGAAAGCTCCACTTTATCGCATTTTTCTATTTAAAAAGAATGAAGGAACATTTTGCATATTTCTAAAACTTCTTTTGACTTTAAAACCTCTCAAATTTCTCAATGTGATACAAACCATCCGACATAGCCATTGTCGAAGGATTTATGCATTTAACTCGTGTGTATCATGTTGAGAATAATTTCTTTCTCGGTGTTTTAATATACATATACGTTACTTCCTCCTATGAACTATCGCAGAATGCCTTTCTTAAAAACTGTACCAAATATTAGACTTTACTTTGTAAACAGTACTGGTAATCTTAAGTGTCATTTAACGACTACAAGAGCTCTTTTTGCAAATCTTTACGTAAGAGGGAACGATAGTTTATTTCCATATTAATGACAGAATTATAATGTATTAATTATGAAAGACTCAAAAAAGGATAAGTTACAAGACCCTGTCGAAAAGTACATATTAAAATGTTTATCTATTTTATAAATTTTACAAAAGATTCTCTAATGTCTGCCGGTAAGATGTGAGAGTTTAGAAGATACGTATCGACGTTAAATAGAAATGTAACTTGAATTCGTGGGTTATGGGACTGCAATAAGATCTAAAGTGAAACCACTATTTTCAATTGCAACGTTTCGTGTTACATTAACACTTTTTCAAGCTCTTGAGTTAGTGGGAAAACCTTAATTATGGACATTTACACAATAAATGGTTATGGTTATTAAGGTTTTCCCACTAACTCAAGAGCTTGAAAAAGTGTTAATGTAACACGAAACGTTGCAATTGAAAATAGTGGTTTCACTTTAGATCTTATTGCAGTCCCATAACCCACGAATTCAAGTTACACTTATTCATTAGGGACACGAAATGCCTACTCAAAGTTAAATAGAAATTTTACGAAGTGCCCTTTACAAGGGCTTTAATCACATTTCAGATCATAGCAGAATATATATTTGTTCCAAGCTACAAAAAAAATAACATGTTCAAATTGTATTTCAATAACTAAATACTGTGACATATTAAACTATATATTTAACACACAGGTGTCTTGAAGAATGGAAATCTCTTAGATATAAAAATAGTAAGTAATGCTAGTTTGTCATATTAAATTTTCTTTTAACTACTTACGGTCTTAAACCCAGGATGTTGAAAACAATTTTTTCAAAATAATATTGGTATCATTTGATGCGACTTAATTATATTTAGATAGTTTAACTTAAGAAGCTTACAAAATATAAATCGTCAATGGGTAGCAGGTGAGGCAAGCCTGGGGGATGTACCTTTTTTTATTACACAACTTTTAGGGAGTGAAAATATTTCACTGAATAAGGCTTTTCCTTATCCCTTAGAGATGTTTAAATATTTAAAAATTGTTCCAAAATTAAGAGTTTAAAAAACGGTCATTTATGAAACCGCGTAGTTTTGCACTACAGTGCAATAGATTTAATTTCTTTTTTTATGTTAGGTTAGATTCCATGAGATTTCTCAACAAGCAACTATTGAATGTGGCCGTAAAAATAATTTTGAGCAAGTCAAAAAAAGATTTATAAACCGGAAATCAGAAAAGTTTCGGTCAAGTTCTTTTTCTATGACTGCTATGAAAATGCAGATAATGCACATGGCATTCTCGCATTGAAAATTCCTCATTTCTCAGGTTGTCAAATAATATTTGTTTGCCTAACATGGCGCAACATTAGCCAACAGCTGAACTATTCACGATATGACTAGTTCATCTATTGGCTTCAGTGTGGCGCCACGATAGACTAATAAATATTATTTCGCACAGTGTGAGGTCATCGTGAGAAATGAGGATTTTTCAAAGTAAGCTAATTTTATTTTTAAAAAGTTTCCTATGTCTTCGTAGAAAAAGTATAGTGTGAAACATGTGCGAAAAGTACTCGCATTCGATCGTGACATCGAACTTTCACACTCTTGTGAAATGTAGGTGTGTTTCGGCACTTTCTTCATAATATATTACTATCAACTTGCTTATTAATTTGTTTACGAGGAATTTCAATAGGACCTTTTTGAAAGCTAGCTTTAAGCTAACAGAGGAACGAAATTTAATTTTTAGGTTGCAGTTGCATCTAAATTGCAGTAGTTTAGACTGCAATGTTTTATAAAAGGTCATGTTTATTGGAAAGGAATATTGATAAGGAGAGACTTTTTTTAAATATCTGGTGAAGAAGAAAAAATAAAATTCATGTGCAGCTAAAAGTACTTTGAAAACGTTTAAAGATTGTTTATTCCAGCTCACCTCGATATGATGCATGTTAACTTTTTAAACAGTTGTAAGCAGCTGAATTTGTTTACATCATAGGTTTAAGACCAAATATATCTCAATCGATGAGGACTTTAAGAGATTACCCACGTTTTCCCAGATACCCTGAATATAAAATAAGTTGAAAACGTGTTTTTATTTGATAAAGAACAACCTCTGTATTCAAATACAGATTTGTACGGATTTATCACAATATTTTTGGTCGTTTTTATGTAAATTATCTATTGTTGGTCGTTTTGGAGTGAGCTCGAGGTTCCTTAGTCATGTACTGTGCTTTAACTGAATGACTAAACTTGAAGAGCTTATTATACAAAGGATGTTTTATTAGAAGAATCTGTAACCTGAATTGTAAATGTTAATTATTATTTTATGGAAATTAATAAATAAATATAAATCGGACTTTTGCATTTTTATTTGATTCTCTAATAAGTTTAGATAAGGAAGAACCTTTGGCCAAATTTGAAGACAGTCAGTGAAAAAAAAGTATGTGATTTTGTGGTGAGAAGCTTTCACAGCTTGGTCATTTAGAAATCATGGTTCTTGAAATTTGGAAATAGTATCATCGACTCTTTCGATTGCATGGGACATCTTCAAAGATTTTTATTATTCGAGATCGAATCGTCGAAGTCAGTTTTCGATTTCTAAAGATGATTTGTACAATTGAAGGCGAAACGTCATTTTATAATTTGAAATCCTATTTAAACAGTCGCTTTCTATTAGGGCGGAATTATATTTTTTTAGACGCAAATCCACAAATGCGATTTGTTGTAATTATGCTGCCTGAAGATTTAATTTTCTTAAAACCAAACCTACATGTTTTAACTATTAAATGCTTTACGAACAATACTATTTTTACTTTTACTCTCGCACAATAAGGAATATAAATTTCATTATTTAGTGTCAGGTTATTGGTGAATATTGAAAATTGTCACTGCTAGGGAACAAAATTATAATTCAGGCTTTTACTATCGCTTTATATGATTATTATTACGTAAAATATTTATCAGTCATTAATGAACTATTAAATAACTCTAAATTTGAAAAATCCGGCATAGGATACCTTTAATGTAGTTATTTTTGATGTTTAAATCTTAATTAAACAAGACGGAAAAATTGTATATAAAACGTTTCAAAGAATGCCCCACTGATTTTGAATACTAAATTAATAGATGTATAATGCATAACGTTAATACATAATTTTCTGTTGCAAAATGGATTTTAAAATGAATATATAACCAACTGGGTCCCCTTACGGCAATTTTAGACAGGCGAGAATACTGGCAAGCCTTCCAACGTCAGTGACGGAAACCATATTGCCTGTCATGTATTAGCTGATCATTTAAAAAAACTTTTTATTCTTTTTTACTGTCATATATTTTTCAATAAGAGAACACGAGAAATTTAGAACGAACAGATATACAAGCTCATAGAACCAAGATGGTAACGTCTTTTGAAAACAGAAAATATATTGTTTTAACACTTTTGCTTCTTTTGAGAAGAGGGAGTTGCCCAATTGTTGCGCAATACTCTCCCAACCCAGAGAAGTCGTAACCAGGAAATGCATGAAATGGGAGACTGCCGGGTTGAGATAGCTGCCCTCGGGGAATAAGTCGCAGAAACTTGCTTCTAGGCGCAGGCGTATTCAACATATGAAGCATCGAGTCGAGGATCTCAGTCGATCTAGAGCTAATACTCTTTTAGCCGGATATGTCAATAGGCTTAAAATTATATAGACATTAAAAGATTATATTCAGCACAAAATAGTCTCAATGCTCCTAAAACTCCATTCCTTTGTGCCACCCTGCATCTTTCAAAGGACACTAACTAATGTAGTTTTCCACTGCTTTACTCGAAAAGATAAGGGCTGGTCCAGAAAGAATTAGATGTATGATTTCTAAACCTACTGGACTTGCATGTGGGAATGTATTGGTGACTGTAAGCTTGTGGTCCCCGTGGAATATAAAGGAAGTTTGTTTATTTTCTGACAAGCTACCTGAGTGTAATGGTTAGAATGGTTACCAGTCACCAGGAAGGCTGCAGTTCGATTTAAATTAAAATCGGTTATTTTATAAATAATGGTTTTATTAATAGCTTGCGTTTTTGGTTAGACCAGGTTTTAATGCAAAAAAGCGTATCAATAAATGCAGCGATTCCTGACTGGGAAATATAATATAAGCAAGTCCAGTAGATTTAGGAATCACGCTGGCGGGATATCGACAAGGGCAAACCTAATTGTTTTAATTTTGTACATGGTGGGCATTTTATTAGGAGCCTATACCTTTTTTCAGAAACTACCGACTTTAGAAAAAAATGTTATTACAAAAGTTTCTTGGTTTTAAAAAATTTTTTTAATTAATTGAGTTTTATTAATGCAGTGTCCGAAAAGTGCTGCACCGACTTCGCTTAATGTATTAATAAAACTCAAATAATTTAAAAAAATGTTTAAAACTAAGAAACTTTTGTATTAACTTTTTTTTTCTAAAGTCTGGAGTTTCTGAGAAAAGGTATGCCCACCCTGTACATTTTTAGAAAGCAAAAGCACATTTACAGATCTTTAAGATTTATTTAGAAAAGTGAGATCTATTAAATTTTCTGTACATGCATTTTTTCCATTTAAAATAATACTTTTTTTATAATATCCAAACTTCCAACACTGTATTTTCTTTTTTCAAAAATTGTTTGCCAGTCATTTTATATAAGCATAATAAATGCTAGCGATTTTGTTCTAAATTTCTGCAACAAATGCTACTAAAAAAGGGAGGAAATATTTAAAAAAATATCTTATCTGTATTATTCCGCTTTTCCTCTGAAAATGTAACGCGTAATGGGAGGGGTGGGGGTTAATGAGACCTACTCTAAAGATCAGATTGAAGAAAAGAAGAAAAAATCAAAAGTTCTCCTATATTAACAACATAAACAGTGCTCACAGAAGTATGGAGATCTAAGAGTAGTACGCCTTCAACTCAAATGTAAAATAAATCAGTAAGTATTTATTAATATTGTACAAATTAATATACAAATAAAATGAAAACTGTATAGCTTTACAACTTTAATCCTCCATTGTTTTGTTTGCCTTCGAAAGTTAATACTTATCCGATTCTGGCGAACGGATCAAAAATGAGCCCGAGCGCCAGACCAAAATTAACCTTAAAATTAACAAGTTTTATTATAATGTATACACTTTTCATTTATTTATACGCGGCGGGGATGCCCCGGGAGACGGGCGTCATGGAATCGGCCAAGAAGTTTGCTCACGTGCTGTTCAACACTGGTCGACCTTCGAGCTTGCTATAATCCAGGTGAAACTCTTTCGCAACCTGAAACAAGCAAAAATTAAAAAATATTATACACAGTCTCTCAAATTGTTGGGGAATGTTTTAACCTTTATTAAAAACCTAAAGAACTCAGATGCCACAGAACATCATGACATATTAAATAATTTGTTGAAAAGGTATGGATTTGCTTTGTGTGAAGTTTTAACATATTTGATGAATGTATCAGTTGAATATGCGATATTCCCTGAACAATTAAAATGGGCAACTGTGATGCATAGAGGCATAAGTTACTTCAATTTTTTAATAAAAATAATATTATTAGTGTTTCCCAACATGAGTCTACAGAATCCCGCAGTACTGAAAGTGCCTATTGTGAATTCCAGACTATAGCTGTTCATACAATTGATTAACAACTTCATGTTTTCGGTTTATTTGTGGATTTCTTCCGAGCATTCGATATGGTCAACCACGAGCTACTACTGTTAAAGCTGCATCGTTATGGTATTAGAGGACAGGCATGGAAGCTCATGGAGTCTTACTTAAGTGGGCGACAACAGTGTGTTTTGGTAAATGCGATGCGGAGCGGCTCATTGACAGTAGACTGGGGTGTTCCGCAGGGTTCAGTTCTTGGTCCGTTGCTATACCTCGTTTATGCTAATGCCTTCATTTCCTACTTAAAAATTATTTCAAACGGTATTTCTGTCATATCATATGCAGATGATACAAACAGTAGTCGTGGAAAAAAGTGTAGTATCTCTTAAAAAAACAGCAGATTTGAGAAATCATGGTTCTTGGGATTAGACCGTGTCAAATTGGAATTACTATCCGACGTTTCGCCTTCGATTGCACGAGATCTGAAACTGAATTCAGTGTTCAGATCTCGTGGAGTAAAGAACCCTGAAGATGCCTCGTGCAATTGAAGGCGAAACGTCGGATAGTAATTCCAATTTGACACGGTTTAATCCCAAGAACCATGATTTCTTAATTGACCAAAGCCGTGAAAGATTCCGTTCCATAACAGCAGATTTGGTTTATAATGGTATAATGTTATGGTCTAAGAAGAATTGTTTGATTATAAATCAAAGTAAAACAAATTTTGTTGTATTTGAAATGAAAAACAAAATAATGGCAACTTTTTACTTCAGGAAATTGAAAGCGGACTTATTACACCTTCCATTTCCTCAATAATGTTAGGTATAGAAATTAATGAGAACTTACAATGGGGAAATCATATAGAAAATCTATGCAGAAAGTTAAAAAAAAATTATTATGGTTTAAATTAAAGTCATTATCAAACTACTCTAGTCAAAATGCTACGGTGTCAATATACACTATCATTTATCGTACGGTATTATCAATTGGGGTTTAAGCTCGGAAGTGACAAGAGTGTTTTTGCTTCAAAAGTATACAATACGCATTATGTGTGGTCTTTCATGTACAGAGTTGTGTAGAAGCTATTCCAGACAATCAGAGGGAATTTACATATTTAAAGTTTGCGTTTTCGCGTATCAAAATTATAAAAAAATACTACTAGATACAAAACAAATACAATACTAGAAACAAAACTTTACTGCTTCCTAGTATACATAAATCCACATTTTTTTCAAAAAAACGTAATGTATAATGCATGTAAATTTTTTAATAAATTGGATAATGACATTAAAAATGCTGATAACTTCAGATCTTTAGAGGCAAACTAAAAAAATATCTTGTACAGGAAAACTTTTATTCTATTCAAGAGTTCTTAAGTTAGTTTTTTTTAAGTACCTAGTGTAGGTAATTTTCATATTTTATCTTTTCTAGTCAAATTTCTTGCACCTATAACTTTTTTGATGGTTTATTTTGTATGTACAGGGTCTTCCATTGAGGAGGAAAAACGGATTTTTTTTCCTGTATTTCTCAAGAAATGCAAAACAGCCAATCGATGTAGTTTACCTCAAAGAATTCGTAACAAAAAACAATTGAATGAAAAACAAAAGACTTACGCCAAGGATGTTGCGTTTTTTAAACGGAACACCCTATATATTATTACATTTTTGGATTATACAGTCAATTCTAAGTGTTTTTTAATAAGGGTACTATATATGTCCACCTTCAACTGTTTTTGATTTATTGATGTTTGAAAATTTACATTTTAGCTTTTTTAAGCCGTCATAGCACCTGAACGGTTGGACCTAGAGCAAAACAACTTTTACATTCCTATCTTAGTTTTTGATAAGCTATCTTATGATGCCTGTAAAACAAAAAAAAAGGATATTATTTTGCTACCTATTTAATTGACTATATTCATATGAAATGCAGGAGACGCAGGTGATCACCTTACCTCAAAATCACTGTAATTTTGATGTATTAGTACATAAAGTCGAATGCGGTCTTATCGTGCGAGTCCAAAGGTCACCAACATTATGAATCAAATGAGAAAACACAGTGAATACCAAAATGTGTGATTCTTTTATCGAGCTATCAAATCTCGATGGGCTATTTACAAATATACAGGGAGAAAGAAAATATTTTTTTTATTATATTACGCTATATTATTAAAATAGCCACTTAATATTATTTTATATATTAAATGCCGAGGGACTAAATAAGAAAATTCGCTAAATATGTTTTTGGTTAAAACTTTTTGGTTGGCAAAAACAAAAATACACAAGATGGCAAGCGCCTTAATAAGTCGGAAGGCGGTTCGAATCAGTGCAAGTGAGATTTTCTTATCAAGCACCAAAAATTATGAGCCCCGCTTGACCTAAAAATCTAACCACTTATACAGTGTCATTTATTTAAATGCCAGCCACCCCTGTGCAAAGAAAACTTGTTTCTTTTTGTATTGTGATAACAAAACAATTTTATTTTGCAAAAATATTATACACTTTTGTTAAAAACACAACATAATTAGTTATTACTTCCCTCATGAGATTTTTTCAGATCTTTACGTTTAACGGTCCCTTGACGCCGGACAACATGTTTTCTCATTCCGTCTGTCTGTTCGCGGCATAGCTAAAAAACTACTTATCCGATTTCTTCAAATTTCAGTCTAAAATTAAGGGTCATGCATGCGAAAAGCGAATATATATATATATATATATATATATATATATATATATATATATATATATATATATATATATATATATATATATATATATATATATATATATATATATATAGTTTCTGGTAAAGCGATTTTACCGATTTTTATATATCAAATTTTGTCTTATAATTAATAAAAAAAATTTACTTATTTTAAACACGCTTTAAAATTGGAACAAGTATTTTATAATTATTTATTTATTAAAAAAGTAAGCAAAAAAATGGTGTCAAATCTAATAAAAAAAAATCAAATTAAAATTCACTGGCTAATATCCAGGAGCCAGTGGCAAAAGCTCTGAGAATCGGTATAAGGAATGTACAGAAACTTGTGCATGAAAAAATCCAAAGGCAAAGTTACAATGCAAAAATGGATATTCATAATGCAATTTATAATTTATACGCGTCAAAGACTAATATAATCCTTCAGACATTTTTTAATATTATAGACTAAAAAATATCATCATCATTTAAAAAGTCCTCATCTTCATTGGTGCTATTTCGACATCTAGAACTCGTTCTCGATTCCACCAATCCCATATTAATTTCTCCGTATGTTCCACAGATTTCTTCCAGTACTCCGGCGTAATATAATTTAATGAATCTTGCCAAACAATTTGCACTTCATCTGATGTAAGACCATCGGTTCACGGGTTTTTCGTAATATGATTTTGCCCCAGCCCATATTAATTCTATTGCGTTAAACTGGCAATGGTATGGCGGCAGTCGTAAAACCTCATGTCCATTTTCCCGTAATATTTCAACTACGGCACATATTGTTGGTTTTTTAATAGATTTTGCCATTAAAAGAAGTTCTAGTTTCAGCATATTGGGTAAAGGATTTTATTTTTGTTTTATTAGCCAGTCTTAAATATCACTTTTCTTCCAGGGTGAAGTAGGTTGTTTATTTAAGATTCTTGAATGATAAGATGCATTGTCCAGAATGATTAAAGATGGAGCATCTAAATTTGGAATCAGTTGTTCTTTTAACCACATTTCAAACAGTTCACAGTTCATTATATTATGGTAGTCCATACTTTTGGATGTTGAAGAAAACAGTAAGCTTTAACCTGGGAAAAATCCTGTTGAAGAACCTTCATGCAAAATGATGAATCGTTTTCCCGTCCCACATCCCTTTCTTCTCTTGACACTTTTTACAGACTCGTCCTGCCAAGATTTCGAACCACTTCCATTAGAAAATATCCAAGTCTCGTCTAAAAATACCATTTTTCTAAATTTTGAATTAACATTTTCCGTGTATTTCTTTTGAAATACTGGATATGCTGACTTGCTATATGTGGCAACTCGCATAAAAATCTTCGATTACAGTCCTTTTTATATCGAAAACCCAACATTTTTATTAATTTTGACAACGATTTTAGTCCAATTTCCAATATGCCTCGATTTTTTAAAGCTTCTTTTAAAACATGAAGGGTTATATTAGTTTTTGATGTGTATACATCGTAAATTGCATGTCGAATATCCATTTTTACTCTGTCGCTTAAGTCTACTGTCTTTGGCTTTTTTCGTGTACATTTCTTGTACAATCTTCTTCGGTAGTAAATTATGCTTTTTTTCATGCACAATTTTCTGCACAGTCCTTATACCGATTCCCAGGGCTTTTGCTACTGTCTGCTGGATATTGGATGGTGAATTTTCCTTTTCGTAATATTTTATTAGATTTATTACCATTTTTTTCGCTTGTGGATGCAAAAAACCCGAAAATTGTTTTCTATTACTCATTTTGTCACTGACTTGTCAATCTGACTTTGAAGTGACATCGCTCAAAGACTTTTGCAACTGCTGGTATTTATACGTTTATCCTCTTTTTCATATGAAAATATCATAGGTCTAATTCATCTTCCGGATTTTATGCGGATGATATGATTACACGTAATAAAAGAGAAACAAACTTAAAAAGTTTGTCGTTGATAAATCGTATGACCCGCACGATAACACTGCTTTTGACTATATTATGTTAGTTTGCCGTAATGTAAGTAAAGTGTCAAGAAAACGCCAGTGAAGCAAGAAGAACACGTATTCCAATTTTCATAGAAATATACCTGTAAAAACAATTATAAGGATTAAAAACCTATTTGAAGAAACTAAATCTTTACATAACAAAGAAAGAAACTCAGGACGAAAAGTATATCGAGACCGAACTATTTAAAATTAGTTTATAAGAAATCCCACCAAGTCAATTTCGGCTGCAGTTCGGGACATTCGGTATGGCCGTCTACATCTACGTCGAAGAATTAGCCAGGGAACCGTTTACAGAACTTTACAAATTTATAAACTCAGGCCTATTCACATACTTCCACATCAGCATTGAACAGCTGCACAGAAAGAAACCCGCTTTCAATTTCGGTCTCAAATTATAATGTGGCAACAAAACGACCCTGATTTGTTTAAAAAAATTGTTTGGACAGATGAGGCCACATTTACCTCCTCAAGAATAATTAACCGACACAATACGCATCACTCAAAATTTAATGGTCTGAACATTAAATTTGAAGGCAGAAGTTCCATTCATGTTTGGTGTGGTGTTAAGAATAATAAAATGTTGTGTCCAATATTTTATAATGAATCACTAAGTGGTCCACGATATCATAATTTCCTTCAAAACTAGATTGAAGACCTTTTGGAAGATTTGCCCTTGGAGGAATATCGGAATTTAATTTGGCAACAAGCTCCTCCACATGTCACGCGTGATGTTAGAGACTTTTTGCACCGACGCCATAATGAATGGATTGGAAGGAATGGAACCATCGCTTGGCCAGCCAATAGCCCTGATCTTTCACTTTTGGATACCTTTCTTTGGGGGCATCCCAGAACATGGCATACCAAAGTAGAAACGAAAATATTGATGAAATTATGGAAAAAAATGTGAATGAAATTAATAGACTTAATCAAGAAAATAAAATTATAACTACAAGTTTGCAAAGGATACAAAGAGGCTACCAATGTTGCCTCGAGAATAATGGGGTACACACTGAGTATTTAAATTTTATAAAATAATTTTTACAGATATATTTCTATGAAAATTGGCAATATATGTTCTTCTTGCTTCACTGGCGTTTTCTTGACACTTATAATACAGCGATACAACCTGTACATTTAACGAATATCTCATTACGGCAAATTAATATAATATATACTAGGTCCAATCGTTCAGGTGCTATGACGACTCAAAGAAGCAAAAATGTAAATTTTCAAACATCAATAAATCAAAAACAGTTGAAGATGTTTAAAAAACGCAACATCCTTGGTGTAAGTCTTTTGTTTCTCATTCAATTGTTTTTTTGTTACGATTTTCGAATTCTGCGAGATAAAATACATCGATTGGCTATTTTGAATTTCTTGAAAAATACGGGGGAAGTCAAAAAAATACGGTTTTTCCACATCAATAGAAGACCCTGTACATCTGTTTTATTGGTGAAATAAAACGATTATTATTATTATTAATGTATTGGGACCTAGGAAACAATAGGATATAGAGAAACTGAAAAGTTTTAGATAATTCTAGTTATGGCCAAAATTCCTATGTGTTGAAAATTCCTGGAAACTTTCTTACATCACTTCGATTAATTGCCCCTTTAAATTTAAATATTCATTTATTAAAATTAATTTTTAATTTATGTGTCTATACAGGAATTTCACTTTTCAAAAATAACAAATAAGAAATAAATTAAAATAACAAATCGGTCTCTGCAGTACATCACCTGTTCAACTAACGCCTAAACATATTTTATTACCTTTCTCCAACTTTGGACGTCAAAGAAATAGTATGTGCCTCTCTCATATGTGTTAGTCTTTTCAAGAAGAACCATTCCGGGTACTTGCGTAATCCAGACTTTCTCTTCCATATGGTACCTCCACTCTCGACTATACCTGCAAGAATGCATTTTAGCCATATCTAGTTCTAGATAATATAAAGTATAAAATTAAGATTTTAAGAATTGTTAGGTGAGATAATATTTTCTTCTGGGATTACTGATCGGTATACAGTGTGACCAGTACCTACCTAAAGTTCGCATCAAATAGGAATTTTTTTAATAATCGACCGTGGACACTTTTTGCTTCAAAAATAGTACAAAATGATAACAAAAAAGTTAGTGTCATGATTTATCTTACCAGTCAAATTTGATTTTTTTTTCAAAAAATAGCTACAGTTTTTAAGTTATTTATTTGCATTTGAACTTAAAAATTATGGTTCCAAAAATTTGGTTGCATGCGGGAGCTCTAAGCTCAAGCAGCGGCGCTGTCTGCGCGGTATATTTTAAGAACTACTTATCCCATTGACTTTTGGTCAAAAATCAAGGGTCATAAATGGATAAAACGATTACATTTTGGTAAAAATCCAGTATGGAAGAACAAATTTGCAGCGTCAATGTCAAAATGTAAAAAAATAATTATTAAGAATCTACTTATTGGATGGGCCTGAAATTTTCCATAAAAATTAAGTGTAATAACGGATTAAACTGATAAACATAGTGTGAAACCATTATGGGGGAACTGAATGGATGCTCAATGAAATGTTTAAAAATTCAATACCAAAAAACTACTGACTTGAAATTTTGCGCAAATATCTAATGTGAAACCTTAGTGCGAATCCTATACGGAAAAACAAAATGACGACCTTATAAAATATTAAAATACTTGCTAACATTCAATTTACTGGAATAAAACCTCCTATTTATGGAAAAAAATAATAACTGGCATTATTTTTTATAGAATATGTAAATAAAGCAATGAAAAATAAAAAATAATATAACATTAAATTATTAACATAAAAAAATCGGTAAATTCGCCTTTATCCACAACTTCAAAACCCTCATATCCCTCATATAGAATTGCACTATACACAGGTAACACATTTTATGAATCCATATAGTTGTTTGGTAATAATCCAAACAAATTGAAATAAATAAGTTATTACAAAATAACTGCATAAAATTTGTGATCAGGCTATTTTAATTTTTTTCTTCTATCACGTAATTTTTTTGTAAACCATTATCGAGTTAATATCTCTGAATATTCGCAGCAAATTAAATTATAGTTCTTTTTGTTTCAAACGTCGAGACACGCGTTAAAAACTCGATTTAAATTGGACATTTACCAGTATTAACTAGACCACAGTTGAGGATTCCTCGACACTCTGTTTATTTAGAACAGAGAGCGATATTATTTAGTGTCAACGTGATATTTAAACGGACGTTGTCTACCTAGTTTTCTAGTTCTATCAGTGTTTCGTTGTGCACTTTCTATTAAAAAATTTCTAGTAGGTGTTGTAAAAATAAACCTGGTGACTTTTGTTATATTTGTGGACAGTTCATAGTGAAAAAGTTTAAAAGAAACCTTACTGATTTTGTAAAAAGATGCATATTTTGCTTACTTTAAAATGAAACTTGGATATCAAGTTACACTTTGGGCACCACATGATATCTGCAAGATTTGCGAAGAAGCTTCGAGACATTGGTTTAAAGGAAAAAGAAAAACTTTATCGTTTGGAATACCAATTGCCTGGAAAGAACCTAGAAATCACACCGACGAGTGCTATTTTTATCTTTGTGATATTAAAAGGTCATAATACAAAATATCTAAAGTATATTAACTATCCCAATCTTCCAGCGGCAATACCACCAGTTCCACATGATGGTGATATACTTGCACCTAAAATATTGAAGTCTAATGTCGAACCCGAATCTTCAACAGATCTGACATACCTCAAATACCAGTGAACCGCAGCTATTTTCTCAATTAGATCTGAATGACTTGGTCAGAGATTTAGGACTTCCAAAAGATCTTTCTGATCTTTTAGGATCCAGGTTACTTCGCCGCAGCTGGTTCACTTGTATATTGCAAAACGTATCTGAGTTGGGTATCCACCTTGGTACTCCTGATTACAACCTAACGAGTGGAGACTTTTTATAGACACGTCAAAGACAAGCCTTAAAGCTGTTCTACTACACAATGGCTATTTATATGCATCTGTTCCTGTTGGATATTCAACCCAACTAAAATAAAATCACGAAAATCCTGAATAACTGCTTTTAAGAATAAATTATAAGCAACACAACTGGATTCTATGTGGCGACCTTACGATTTTAACATTGCTTTTGGGTCAACAACCCGGATATACCAAGTATTGTGTCTCTTATGTGAGTGAGACAGTAGAAGAAGAAATGACTACTGGACTAAAAAAAACTGACCCCAAGAAAATTTTATTACCCAATCGTCATATAAAATTGTGACTGATAAAACAATTTATTAAAGCTCTAGATAAAAATGGTGGTTGTTTTAAGTACTTGTGTGAAACATTTTTGGGTCTTTCTGAAGCAAAACTTAAAGAAGGCATTTTTGTTGGGCTACACATAAGAAAGTTAATGAAAATTAATGAAATATAGATGGTTACGTGCAGGAAGGCGAAAAACAAGCATGGCTAGTTTTAAAAGAAGTCATAGATACATTTCTAAGAAACTACAAAGACCCAAAATTTAAAATAAATATTGTTGGAAACATGTTGGATAAATTTAGGAAGTTGTAATATGAGCATAAAATTTCACTTTCTGCATGCTCATCTTTACTATTTTCAGGTTAACCTCGGTGATGTCAGTGAAGAGCAAGGGGAACGCTTTCACAATTAAAGAGATGGAACGGCGACATCGAGAGTGTTGGGATGTTAAAAATGATGGCCGACTACTGTTGGATGCTTAAAAGGGACCGTCCGACAGCAGAATATAAACGAAAATAAGCTTTTCCGGACAAAGAGAAAGATTTTCCAAAAATAAGGAGTTTTATTATTTTGTTGTTTATCCTAAACATATATAAATATTCAGACTGTACATCGTTACATTTTATAAAGTATTTAAACGCAGGCATGTATAATTATATGCATATATAATTTAGAGAGGGGGGAGCGCGCCCCCGCCTTTGAGATATGAACACTGAAAAAAAATAAAACTAATTTACTAATTAATTAATTTCTATCCTTTCTTCGCAGTTTCTTTATGCTCACAAGCAACCTTAACGTATACAAACACCTTTAGACTTCAATAATTCAATGTACATATTCTTTAAAAAAACTAAAATATGTATCCATACCTACTGTTTAAATCGGCGCTCCCCACCCGCAACAAATTTCTAAATCTGCTCCAGATATATAAACTGTGTTATCTGTATCTAGTTGAATTCTGTACAAGAAAAGTTCTGGATAAAAGTGAATTCACCGATTTTTTTTAACATGCGGAGGGCCTAGGTCAAAAGATCTTTAGAAAACTATAATTTACAAAAATGGCCAGTTTCCTGGCTTATAAAGGGGGCTTATTTATTTTAAAGATGTCACTACAGGTAATATGTAAAATATAAAAATTAGTACTGCAGAGTTAAAATTATATTAAAGTCATTTCTTGTAATTAATTTAAATCACACTTCGTTACACAGCAAATAAATGTATTGAAATGGTATCTAATGTAACATACATATAATATTGTTTGAATGCAGCAATTAGCAGCATATCGTTAACGAGTTTAAAAAATTAATTCAACAATCGAAACATTTTAATAATTATTTACAACATGATAACAGGGATTTTCAGACTTGCTACCATTAATTTAACATTTAATCAATGTCCCCTGGAATGTGAATAAAGATAAAGAAAATGATCTTAAGTCATGTAAATAAATAATTTACTTACAGTTCAGTAGCTGCCGCAATTTGAAGTACATCGCCTACACTAGTGTAAAACATGAAGAATAACACGTCGTCTTTGTACAGACTCAGTTTCATTGGTGCAAGTTTATTCCTGCAAAAAAAAATGCAAAAATTTTTAATCTGAAATAAATTTCCATGCGGTGTTCAGTCCTACAAATAAACCAATCTAAAGATGATTTGTTTCAATATGTTTTAGGAAAAATATGTCATAAAACAAATAATATTGTTAACAAAGCAATGCTTAAATTATATATTTAATTTAAATACTATTCGAAATATTTTAAACATAACATTTAAAAATTACTAAAGTTAACAATAGATAAAATAATCTATAAGTTTTAAATAGTAAAATGAAATGTCAAAAATTCTTCAACTGTAAAAAAACTACTAAAAGCTTTTTTACTATGCACTAACAGTCTAACACTTTAAAAATCTGTAATTTTTGCAATAACTGTGAAATTACATTAAACAATTTCCTAGTATTATAAAAAATTGAGTTCTTTGTTAAACTTGAATTTGGAGTAAATCAACAAAAGAACTTCTCATATTAACTGTTGAAGTAGCATGAATATTGGCCGTATGTTTTCTATTCATCAGACATACTGTCTCAAGGTTATTCAGACATGCTACACTCAAAATCTTTTTAGATATAAAATAATACTCTAACAGCTACATGAATCTCTAAGTCGAAGACTACATAGGGAACGTAACGCAAGGTTCTGCTTTATAAATACAGATTTTGTCTCAGTTTGAAATAGTTTATTCCCAACTAATTTACAGTAAGCTCATTATAGGGAAATAAACTAACTGAGAACTTACCGGTTAAATAAAATTATATAAAATAGTTAAAGATCCTAGATTAAAAATATATAATTAATTATACATGTCTATACAAAGTTAAATAAAATTATTTACTATATTACATCATTTTTTTCTTTAATACTCATTGTCGATTCCAAATACGGCAATCTATATGCATTGTTATTACTTTATTTTGTTGTTTTAAGAAATCTTAGAGTTGTTATACAAGCCGATAGAAATTTTGAACAAATTAGCGAAAAATAAATATATTTTAAATATTTTAGAGCAAGGAAATTTCTAATTTTGAATAAAATGTCAATAACAGGAGAAATGCTTTTCTTAATTTTATTAACATTCCAACTTTAATTTTCATCAAAATGTAAACCTAAAAATATTATTGACTTTACACATTTTATTTCTTCTTCGTTGAAATTAATATTTGGATAAACATATTTTGTCTAAATGCTTTTATTTATAAACATAAAATTTAGTTTTTGAAAATTTAATGTCAGTTTGTAAGCTGCTAACCAAGAAGATACTAAAGATAAATTAAATTGTATATTACTATAAATTGTGAAAATATTTTTGGCAAAATAAATAATAGTTGTATCATCAGCAAATAATTAAATGTTACCTTTCAGTTTTTTGAATTTGATATATATATATATATATATATATATATATATATATATATATATATATATATATATATATATATATATATATATATTAGAAAAAAGAACGGTCCTAACACGGATCCTTGTGGAACTCCACAAGTTATAATTTTTTCCGGACTTCTAAAGTCGTTAATTTTAATCAACTGTTTTCGATTATTTATTATAAAATAGATGTTTTGAACAGTATCCCCAAAAAGCATATTCCATATCTGCGATGTGACTTAATAACTATAAAACGTCCAGAAGATAATTTAGATTAGAGTTTGTATATGTGATTTTCAAATTTAAGTTTTTTATCAATACATGAATTTCGCTTTTGATATATTAAAGGATAACAAATTACAGTTCCATAAGTTTTTAATATTCTCTAAATCTGTATGGATAAATTGATTCATAATCTTTACAAGTATTGTGGCGCTAAATTATAGTAATGGCATCAGCAAAAGTTTAAAATTTATTCGAAATATCATTTACATAAGTTAAAAATAGAAGAGGTCCCAAAACCTTGTGGTACATCTGCTATGACACCAAGAAGATGATGTAGAATTTTGGAAACGAACTTTCTGACTACGGTCTAATAAACAGGAAATAAACCATTCCTGAATAGCCCCCTGAACCAGTAGATTTCAGGTTCTTCAGCAGTAAACTCTGATTAAGACACTCAAATTCTTCAGTCAAATCACAAAATACTGCAGAAGCAACCTGCCCTGCCCTGATAAAGCTCCTTAAGAACGCTAAATATTGCTTGAAACCAAACAAACCATAATTAGGAAGTCTGATAGAGTGTTGTTCGTTTTGCATATTAGATATGCTAACACTTTTTTTGCATTTTTGAATATTCACAAAAAACGCAGATAAATGCAAATAGACTATTAGTCTGACCAAGTCAAGACATAATCCCCAGGGAGTTAGTCAACTGCTAACTTAAATATAAGCTGAAGACCTTGGTGAGACCTAGTAATCATTTTTTGAGAGACCATAAGAAACAAACTTTAAAAATAATGATGATAAAGTTATTCACGATGTTAGAAAGTTGACCCTGTTCACTGAAGAAAAAATTAAAAATCTCATGGTTTAGTTTGTTTTATGTACTTTTATATGATTACTGAGAATATCATTTCTTGGACCAAAGCACTGTTAAATTATGATGAAGAAAGAAGGTAAACCTCAAATACTTCTAGCTAAACTAAAAGGATTTACTCAACAATGGTTGCTTCAAGGTAGCAGACAAAGTAGAAAGTTTACTAGACACGTTCTGTTGAACTTGCATGGCCCTTATTTTGTCGATTTCACAACGTTTCGAATGGAATCTATCGCCAATAGTTTTCAAGAGCTAAGAGACTAATTCTAAAGCAACGGTTTTATATACTAGTCGTCTATGTTGATGCGTTAAGTCTCCGCATCCTGGTTTGAGTTTAATGAGGTCATTTGAAACAAGAAACAGCTTCCATATAAACTTGCGTGCATAGAAATCGGCCCACTGTAAACTTTAGAATTTAACAATATTTTTTATAGAAACTATTTATCAGATCAAAAAAAGAAATATGCAGTTTGAAAGACAATTTAATATTCTTTAATATGAGTTCAAATTTATCAAGAGAAACAAATGAAGCGTATTTATCCGGTGGATACAACGAGAATAACAAACTTGTGACAGATTAAAATTAGCTTTGAAGCGGAGACCAAAAGAGCGATTTGCAGAAAGAGCAGATTGATTATGGAGGTGGTTCCTGCATGATCTGGAATGCAATTTCTATGGGAGCAAGAACCGACGTTGCTATTATAAGTAGAGTTGGCCGTGGTCAAGGCAGAATAGGTTTAACTAGTGCTAGGTACATCGAGGAGATTTGAGCAATTCATGTGGTACCTTATATCGACTAGATTGGAGACGAATTTATTTTTATGCATGACAATGCGAGGCCGCACACCGCAAGAATGGTGCAAGATTACATCATAGAAGTTGGCTTTCGGGTTATGGAGTGACCAGCATGCAGTCCCGACCTATATCCAATAGAGAATTTATAGGATGAGCTAAAACGAAGAATTAGAGCTACACTTCATGTCCCAACCTCGATCCTACAGTTTATTGTTGCAGTAAGAGTGGCTAAACATCCCATGAGAAATAATAGCAAACTTGATTAGATCTATGTCTAATCGTATGAGAAATGTTATTAGGGGGTCATACCGATTATTAAAAATAAGTGTTCATTTAGATAATTGTCAATAACCACATTTATTTAGTAATAAAAAAGGTAAGTTGTTTCATGTGTTAACTTTACAATGTTAAAACCAATTTTATTAAATTTAAATTTATATTAAAACATATTAAATTGTCTTTCAAACAGCATATTTATTTTTCTAATCTGATCAATAGTTTCTAAAAAAATATAGTTACAGTTAAAAGTTTAATGTGCAATTGAATGCCGATTTCTATGCAGGAATAATTGGAATATCTAATATTCAAAATTATCGGATTCTTTTCTATGAAAGCTGTTTCTATAAACTTTTGTCTTCGCCAGTACTGCTCCCTAAGCAAAATTTTGGCCTCCCATTACAGCACTTGATTTTTTTGACGTTTCTCCCATTTCTATATGCTTAATGGATTTCATAAATACATTCATTATTGTCAGTGTCCCTGCCTTGGTTTTCGTCAATAGAATCCTTAACTTAATTTGCGATTTAAAAGAGATATCGTAACAAACGGTGATGTTTCTTCTGAATCGGAAGGTGTCGTAGTGTATCAATTATTTCGAAAATTTGATAAAGTATTACTAATTACTCTTTCTGAGTAAAAATTCTCTTATAAATAACTCTTATTTTTACATTTACATTTTCAGCTTCGAGGTTCTCAGGGTTATTACAAGTTGTTAAATATCTGTTATTCTGTATAGAGTTCTTGTGATGCTCTCTTGTTGCCACAGAATGGTTACATGTTTGGAGTTTCGGTACACTGTAACCACAGCCAAATACTCGGTCAAAATGTATTGTGGGTTGCAGCTGTTTATAGAATAATTGTGCGCGGCCTTGTTCATAAGGTTTGACAAGTGAAAAGTAAACAAATAAACATTTCTACAGTTTTCTTCATATCATTGTTAATCTTCATATTAACAACACCCCCTCTGTCATCGTAAACATGTTCTTGCCTTACTACAGTCGTTTGTAATAAGTTTTCAATTAATAAAATGTCTTGGAATTTGTATTATATTATAGCTACCAGTCAATAATGCCTTCATAATTGTATGTAACAAAAAAAAATCAATGAAATTGGAATCTTCCCTGACAATAAGGAAAAACTATCCACATTTCCTGACATTTAATAAGAATTATCGTTCCCCATTTTCCCCTGAATTCCCCAACATTTCCCTGTTTTTCCTAACCTTGGGAACCCCGAGTAAATTTGATGCCTTCTGCAGATCGTCTAACAAGAATGTCAAGAAAAGACAAATGGGAAGTTTCATCTTTCTCCATTGTAAACTTAATGCATATTCTTATGCTATTTATATGGTTTTGATAATCAACAATCCGTCCGTAAGAACGAGATAGTGATTTAGTCAACGATTTATGAAAACAATCACATTTTAGAAAGGAGTTTCACTCACCTGATGGCGTGGTTGATGAGGTACTCGGGCGGCACATGGAAGTCGACGTCTTGGGGACGACACGGGTGGTCCGCCCATGGACCCCCAAACGAGGGATACAGGTTCTCTGGCGAGTTGAGATTCAGGCCAAGGGCCGTCAAGTCTTGTCCGAGTGCGAGCGAGACCAAGTTCGGGTCTGACTCGGCCGCACGTATAAACGCGAGAAGACCCACCACGCCAAACTGGTCCGAGACCATGTTCGCGGGGATGTTACTTACTCGGCCGTCCGGCGTCGATCGGATCCCTCCTGCAAAAGAGATTTAATAAAGAAATGGGTTACAGTTATAAGGTTCTGGTACTCTTAAGGTATGTTTGAAATAAATACTTTTTTGTGAAATTCTGATAATAGCGGATAGTTTTAAGTGCACTTTTAACAAAAAAGAGTTGGCCCTTAAGCAATTTTACAAAATAACATTTTTTTTTTTAGTAATAGCTTGAAGTTTAGGGGCGATTTTAACGAAATTTGTTATCAGGGGAAATTTTGGGACGCTAATATCGAATCTGAGGTCAATTTTTCTCGGCTTCGTTTCGTTTCCGAATTCATCCATCATCAAATTCGATCGATTAAATAGACAACAAAAATATTGGAATAATAGATACTTTTCCATTTATATTATTATTTCACTTAAAAATCGCTGTAGTAAAACTGTATTTGCAAATTAATTTTTTTAATAACGAATTTTTCTTATTCTTGTGGTTGATGTTGGCAACCATTGTCATTCCAAGTGAGAAGGCGGTCTATATCGAAAATAAATTAAAATTTGTCGAACTTTACCATTAGAAACCAATTAGAAGGCATCATTGTTAAAGCTTTAACTGAAAGATACACTGAGTGAACCACAATTAGTAAAGTATGGTGTTTCCCAGGGAATATATATATATATATATATATATATATATATATATATATATATATATATATATAAATATTATCAATGGAAACTACTGGCCTATTGTTGTCCTTTGCGGATGATACTGCAATAATAAATAAAGCGTTATCGTGGGGAATCTTTAGGGATAATGCGAATCAAGATCTTTTAAACACTAAGAATTGGTTTGATTCTAACAAATTGACAATTAATTTTGATAAAACCACATATATTTAATTTTTGTCATATTCTAACCCCAAAGCTGATATTGGTGATTTTAATATGGAAAAAATATTATTCAAAGAGTGAATAATTATATAAAATACTTGGGAGTTTTTTTGACCAGAGTTTGCGATGGGATAAGCCTGCAGATTTGGTAATTCAAAAAATAAGATTTATGTTGTCTCAATTTAAAATCTTAAAACTTTCTTAACGGTGGCACAATTGAAAATATTACATTACTCCATGGTGCAAACTCGTGTATTGGTACATCAAGTTGTACAGGAAAAGTGAGATTCTCGACACGAGGCAGCTTTTCTGTCAAAAGATGCTACTTCGAGCATTCAAGATTCCGTCGGAATCATTGCTGCCTGTTTAAGTATTTATAATGCGCGTGATAATAGTTTTAAAGCTTTTCGACTACGCGCTAGAAGATAATTTTTATATCTCACTCCGAGGCTTTTTAGCATTATTTCACAATATATCAAAAATATAACTCGTTCTTATTTATTTTGTAAAAAGGTTAACCAAAAATACTCTCGACTCGAAATATTTGTGCTTATGTAGGGTATATAAAAGGTATCCTGTGATCTAACTATAATCTATACATTTAAATGACTAAGCCAGATTTTTCAGCAAGTTCGTGAGAGAGTTGCACTGCACCATATTTTTTTAAAATGATCGTCTCGTTACCGATACCTTTCAACACTATTTTTTTGTATTGTTTTATTGCGTATTCTTTCTATAAAACCACTATGTTTTTCTTCAATAACATTTCTGGATGTTGTGATGAATGCGCCCCATATTCATATAATTCCACTGGAAACTCATGGCGGAATCTAACGGAAAAGGCAGAATAAGGTCTGCCGGGCCAGCTAGTACATTTTAAATTATGTAGTATAGACTATTACTCGTCGCAATAAGGAGTACAACTTTTTACGTGACTAAGTCCATCTTTTTTTTGCTTTTATTCTATAGTCAAGAAATATTTTATATTTGAATAATGAAAACAAACATTATTATTACTATTACTATTATATATTATAATACTCAAATTCTTGTATTATCGTGTTTAAAAAACATGCGCCTATTAACTCTAATCACACCAAAGTAGAAAATAGTCCGTTAAAAAATACCAGAGATATTGGCTTGTGTCCATTTTAAATGGGGCATCCTATATATTAAATTGTATTTTTTATTGTAAAATTACTTCACGATTCGCCCCATTTTGTTAAAAGTACCATAAAAACTCAAATATAATCAAAATTTAATTTAATTTCGTTTTCCGGTTTAATTTAGTAAGTAAAAATTATATTAAGAGGTCATATTTTGTTACAAGTATACTTAAAACTACAAACTATCGTCAAGATTTTCCAAAAAAAGTCATTTCCAACAGACATTAAGCGAACTAGATCCAAGTTATAATAATATTAATAATAAATTGCAACAACATTAAAAACAATATTCACACTAACTTAAATATGACCTTTTCAAGAAACACACCTTATCGACTGTTACAATTCAATTTAAAATTATAACAATTGTAGAGCAATATGTAAATAAACGTATAACTGAGGAAAATTTTAGTGGTTACAATACCAGTGCTTAGTTTGAAAAACGTATGATTTTAAAATGTAAAAAACCTAAAACCGTAAAAGCATTATTAAAATGTACTAAACAATAATTAAATCAGTCATACAATTAAACAGTACTTCAGGTAATATAAGTCAATATTTTCCTTTACTTAATGTCTTTTAAAAATTAATATACGTAATGATATAATTTACATCAACGTCATAAAAATGCCCGGCAGAGGCAATGATCCATTTTAGTCAAACGATGTCCAGAGAAGACCAAAACAATTTTGTATACATTATTTTTTGATATCTCTAAAACTAAAACTTGTAGATCCTGTTTAAAATATAACCAGACACCCTGTACCTTCAATAATGAAGCGTTTGTGGACGTATGCTTATATCTTCCTTATTTTCATGAGCTAATTACTCCCAGAGTTTAATTAATTTACACACTGTATATTTGGTATATATTGTAGAAATAATAAAATTTTAACACTTAATATTTTGAATTATGTAAACTTTCCTGTATATGAATTCTAAACTTAACAGCATATCGATATTAAGTAATCTTAATCATAGTTAGTTAAATAGTCTCTATTAATTGACCATTAAACTGCAGTCAAATGTTTAATGTGTTTTTTATCACATATAAGACTGTTTAACTGACTTTTTAAAGATACGAAAATAAAATCATAAAGTAGACAAATTTTAACGTCATAAAAAATTTCAGAGTTAAACTGAAATAAAATTCTAAATAACTTCTTAGCTATAGGTGTAGACTGATTTTAAATACTGTTTTTCTATTAAGATTTAAACTGCCAAATTAATTCAGTCTAAAACTTATCTAAGGTTTATTATAGTATGTTTTGATAAAAATTTAAAATAATGTGTATATGATGCGGACCAAAACAAAACAATAAGATTAAGAAATATTTCAATATTTTGAACACAAACACCTACATGTTTTTTTTTTGTTTGGTGTTGGTTTATATTGGCCAATTTGAATGTGGCCAGCAAAAATGTTCCTTTCAGAATCACAGTAAAAAGGAACTACGCTGCGATCAATTTATCCTGTTATTATCTCAATTAGTTTTAAAGTTAGGTATGTGAACCAAAAAACAAAAGCAATTTTACTAGATATCACCTTCAGTTGTATTTTTATATGGGACACCCTGTATATTAAATGTTCATAAAATGGACCTCCTCTTGCTAAATATAAATATACCAAAGTTTGATACTCTTATTTTCAAAAATATCTGAGAAATTTGAGAAAACCCCTGCCTCTTATAACATTTTTTTTTAACTTTTCGGGTATCTTTGAAGATAGTCATACAACAGATATATTTATAATCTGCAAGAAGAGATCCATTTGAGGGACATTTAATATACAGGGTGTCCCATTTAAAAATACAACATACAGTGATATCTTGTAAAATTGACATTCTTTTGTTGTTTTGCATTACTAGAAAAAAACTTGTTAAGCAACCTTACAATTTGCTTTTTGTTTAATATGGCTAACTCTAAAACTAAATGAGATAAGGTTAAAATATTATCAAGATAAATCGATAGCACTGTACAGGGCTTTCACTTATATTTTGACACATAGCTAGAGCTTTAACTGTAGGTGAAAAAACACAAAAGTTGTAGGATTTTTCTTGTATAGTCGACTTCACCCCAATAAAAAGTACCACGCATTATGAACTAATCAACAAAAACAGTGATTTTCGAAATGTTTATTTAGAAAAAAATTAATATGGCACCCAACACACAGCTGATCCTATGATTTATAGGTTGAGTTCAAATACTCTTTTGTGAGAATTAAAAAATAATTTTGTGCTATCACAGATGATGGGTACGTCGGCTCCATAAGCATGTAAGGTTCAAAAATTATATTGCCCCTGACCTAGCTATTAAAAAATATATATTTTTGGTTTCAAAATTTACATAATCTTAATAAACATTGGTTTAAACAAATAATAATATTCCTTTCACACTTTTTAAAAGGCGTTCTTTTAATTATTTTCAAACTGAAAGGTCAAAGTATTATTTAAAATAGGAAAAATAAGTTTTGGTAGCCCCTAGAAAATAACCTAGTGTCTTTGTTTAATTTGCATTGGACTGATATACCCATCTTTTTAAACAGACGTTCGCAATTATTTGAACATGCCTCACATACACGTGGAAGCAACAATATTTTGGGAGTTTGTCAAAGGTGAAATTATAAACCTTTTATTAGAGTAAAGTTGACTATATTATCTTTTAGTATACATATAAGTAAAGTCAATAGAAAAAAACACACTGTTAATTTTCTCGGCTGTCTTTAAAGATAAAGGTATCAAATCTGGTATTTTATAATCAACAAGAAAATACCCATTAATTAAAGTAATATTATACAGTGTGTTCTATTTAAAATAGCAAATACTGACGATTCAGGGCAAACCATAACACTTTTGTATACAATATTTTTTTTATATCTCTAAAAATTAAACTTGTAGACCCCGTTTAAAATACAACCCTGTACCTTCAACAATGAAGCGTTTGCGGACCTATGTTTATATCTTCCATATTTTTTACGAGTTACTCTCAGAGTTTTTGACGTGAATTAATTTTAACACTTAATATTTAGAATTATGTATAATTACTCCGTATATGAATTCTAAACTTAACAGCATCTTGATATTAAGTAGTCTCTATTAATTAACCATTAAAATGCCGTTAAATGTTTAATGCGTTCTTCATCGCATACAAGACTGTCTAACTAACTTTTAAAAGATACGAAAATAAAAACATAAAGTAAACAACTTCTCATGTCATAAAACATTTTAGAGTGAAACTGAAATAAAATCCTAAATAGCGTCTTAGCTAAAGGTGTAGATTGACTATGAATACTATTTTTCTATTAAAATTTAAAATGCCAAATTAATTCAACTTATCTACGGTTTAAAGTATGTTTTGATACAAATGTATAATAATGTTTATATGATGCAGACCAAAACAAAACAATAAGATTACGAAATATTTTAATATTTTGAACACCTACATGTTTTTATGGTCGTTGATGACATAAATCGTTTTGGTTTATATTGGCCAATTTGAATGTTTATTTGATTATCGGATTTGCGTCAGACTATGTTATGCAAATAAGACTTTTTTTCTGTTGGCATGTTAGACACGAGAAACAAAGCTTCGAAAATGTCAAATGTAGTTTTGGCAGAAAGCCAGCAAAAATTTTCTCTTCAGAATCACAGTAGTGAACGGATATAGAGTGTAATCAATTTATCTTAATAACATTTTAACCTGTCACGTCTCCTTTAGTTTTAAAGTTAGCTATAATGAACCAAAAAAACTAATTGTAAGGTTTATTAACAAGTTTTTTTCAATAAATCAAAAAAAAAACAAACGACTATTATTATAATTTTCAAGATATCACATTAGTTGTATTTTTTATATGGGACAACCTGTATATTAAATGTTCATAAAATGGGCCTCTTCTTGCTGATTACAAATATTGGTGTCTAATACCTTGTAATATATTCTCATCGACTTTTCTGTATTTGAGCTTTTTCTGTTCTCTCTAATAATATATAGGGTGTCCCATACTTATTAAAAAAAATATAACTTACGGTGATATCTTGTAAAATTGATAGTCTTCTGTTATTTCGAATTATTAGAAAGAAACTTGATAAGCAATCCTACAATTTGCATCTTGCTTCATATAGCTAACTTTAAAACTAAAGGAGATACAGGCAGGTCAAAGTGTTAAATACAAAACAACTTTAAACACAAAAGTAGTAGGATTTTTTCTATTATCTTTTAAGAATACCAAAAATTTTTAAAAATCATTACAAAGTTGAAAAAACTTTCTTCCTTCCATATTATTAAAAGCTTACAGGAAAAAACTAACTATCCCATGTTTAGGTACGTTTTTAATTTCAAATTCTGTTTTTAAACATCGAATTTTTCGTGGAATTATTGTAATATTAGTCCACAGAAGCGTTCCCACTTTTTCTCTTGACAGCAGATCAATGGGGGAAAATTAACTATAGTTCATAGGAATAATATAATTGCGTACTTTTTTCTCTAACAGGACCTCTCCAGAGACTATTATGAAAATGCAGAGTGCTCACACGTAGACCGTCTGGTCCACAAAAAATTGGCCAAAAAAAGGGCAATATTTTCCAAATTATCGCAGATAGAGCAAAACTGTTTTATTAAAAAATGTAGGGCAGATTATTACTTAAAAAAGAGTACTGATTTTTTTTTCTGTAGTTCTCATAGTTTTTGCGAAAATTGAGTTTGAAAATAAAATAGTTTTTGAGTTAAATGTTATGTCATTTAACCACGGATATCTTTTTCCAAACGCATTTTGAATTATGAATAAAAACTAATTTTTATTGAAGTCATTGCAAAATCTGTTCGCGTGCTTGTTAATAAATTTAAGTAATTTTCTCTCGATATGAAGAGGGGAGAGGAAAATTAATGACGACTTTGAATTGATTTATCTCAAAAACTATTACATTACATTTTTTAGTAAAACAATTTGATACCATCTGCAATATTTTGGAAGATATTGGACAAAAACGGCTTGATTTATTATTCATCATATTTAGGAAAGAATTAAGACCATTTCTATACTTCACATTTACATAATTGCTCTATTTACGATATTTGGGCAGCTATTCGGCTAGTTCAAAAGAGCACTCAAAGGGCTATTAATAAAGGTGGCACAAAAATATGACAGAACATGATAAAACTGACACAAAGGCAAAAATCGTTTTATTACTGACACTTTTTAATTTGCTAATATATGTTCACAGAAACTTTTCTTGCAATATTTATTATGTTCAATTTTGATTCAACTTCTTTAGAGTCCCCTTGTTGAAAAATTGTTCATAAAATTCGCACAAAAAGTAAATAGATAAAACAACTCACCAGTCTGTTTCGCTCCGCTTTTATCTGTCGTCGTCCCGCCCGACTGCGCCGACGAGATGGTTTGGCCGGTCTGCGCGTCCGTCGTCGTGGTACCGTCCTGCGTCGTCTTGTCTTCTGATTGGCTGCCGGCCGGCGACGCACCCTCCGCTCTGTTCTGGGTGCCGGGGAGTGCGGGAAAATCCTCGTTCAGCATCGTGAACTCGCTCGACTCGGACGTCGGCTGGAACGAAAACTGACACGTTTCAATTGGCGGGCCTAGCCCAATCAAATGCAAAGCTTGGCGGGGGTTAAACGGCAATATGCAGGGAGAGGATACATTTCAAAAAGTTTAGAATATCTTGTAACTTTAAATCTTTAGGGGTATATTGTGAAAATACATTAGGCAACTTTTTCATTTTAATACAGTATCTTACTGAAAACACATCTTAAACCATATAAATGAAGTATTTTAAGGGGTCGCAATTGAACGTGAATTAGTGTACTTGGGGCTCCTTCTCAGAAACATAACCCTTATGTGGTGTTTAATACAGCACTTTGCATGACAAAACTCACATTCGTGGAAAACTAACTTGGATATTTGCTAATTTGGATAGAATATTTAAAAAACAACCTAAAAAGTATCATAAAGATAATTCTTTTTAGCAAAAAAATGTTAAGCAAATTATTAGAAAATAACTTGAATCTTAATTTTAAATTTAAACTGTCAACTTTTTTTTATTGTTTTCTTGATTGTGTCGCGAATTTAGCCAATTTGGAAAAATTATTTGAAAATACAGTGACCGGAAAATACGTGTACAACGTTTAATGCAGACGAAAAGTAGGCCAACTTCAACCAACCTTGTTATATCCGAAATCGCTTCGTTTAGCCTGCAGCGTCAAAGATTAAAAAAAAATTGGTTTTTCTTAAATTTTTCGAAAACGTGGTAAATAATTTTAACAATTTTTGGTGTATAGCCTAGCACTATAAAATGGCGCTTTCTAATGTTGTAGTGGCCGGGTATAAGGAAGAGTTATAAAAGTGACGACCCATCTAAAGAAACGTTCTGATTTTTTTATGTCATCAACATCAAAACGGTTATTTTTATCGCGTAACTCGACGCATTTAGAAGCTTTTTTACCTCTCTCCCCTTTGCGCTTTTGCGAAAAAAATTACAATTACTTA
This sequence comes from Kuschelorhynchus macadamiae, assembly GCA_030620095.1. NCBI lineage: Eukaryota > Metazoa > Arthropoda > Insecta > Coleoptera > Curculionidae > Kuschelorhynchus > Kuschelorhynchus macadamiae. The sequence goes on along the minus strand of JAUTXW010001168.1, from coordinate 134,574 downwards.
CTAAATGGGTACTGTAATATAGCAGTGAGCAAATGGAAAATATACCTAGATTTATTTTTTAAAAATGAAAAACTAAATAAGAAGCAAAAGTGCAAAATAGTCTCCACTTTCTTGAATGAACTTTTCACTCACACTCTTTAAAAAATGAAACTGGAGTTTATCTGATGTCTGAAGATTATTAAAAAGGCTGCCACCATTTAAAATTCGCACGAATAAATAGTTCCGAGTATTTACAGGAGTCTTGTAAATTTCCGTTTTCAAAGCGCCCTACAAAAAGAAATCGCACGTATTTATATCCGAGGAACGTCGTGGCCATTTTACTGCTGCATCATCACTTTTTCCAATCCACCTGTTGGGATACTGGTTATACAGATATTGTATATACTGTTATACAGATATTGCCGAGCAGCAGCGGAAAAGTGCGGTTGGGCACCATCATGCACATCATCACACCATAGTTCTTGTCGAAGCAAAAGAGGCAAATTTTCTAGAAGAATTAGCATCGTATTTTGCAAGAAATTGTAAGTACTTCCATCTAATCTGCTTGGATCTCCATCGCCCTGATAAGCTAGCCATCAATAACACCTGCCCAGTGCCCATACATTTACTTTAAACTGATGCAGATGGTGCGCAACTTTAATAGCCTGTGGATTTCAACAAAATGTTTCTGTTAAAATATGGATTCTTTTGTTTTGATAGATTGGCAATTCGGTTCTTCCTCAATTATTTCCAAAACTTCCTCTTCATTTCCGACAGTTCGAGTTGTTTGCATACGACCTCTACTTTTAAAATGTCTCTTAAAGCTTCCCGTTTCCCGAGGATAACAGACTGCTGCATGTTTGGTGACGACGTTTAGGATATCTCTCCATGCATAAGCTAACACTATGACGTCCATTTTCTTAGCAAAACCAGTACTCCAGGAGCATATTAACTTTCTCGGAGTTAGTATAGTTTTTGAAATTAAAAATGAAAGTCTAATATTCTTAAACAGACACAATTTGGCAATATATGTCAAATTACACTGGGAACAGCAAAAATGTTTCCGAGACTAAAGAAATTTTGTTTATTTTATTATACAATCAGTCTTGCAAGACTCAGTTGGTTCCGATTTTATAGAGTCATGCTTATTATGATAATTTACCTACCTACCCTATCTGATTTACTTTATAAGAGGTTTAAATACATATAATATAAATCCTAAATTCTTAGTTATTTGTATTTCACCCACCAGTTGATCGAGAGCTGTTCGTATTTGAGAAATTAGAGATTTTTGAGCAACATGTCGCGAGTTTGTAGTGAAGTAAAACAAACAAAAACATACTCTTAGAACTTTATAATAAAAAATAATGATCAAACGGATTCAAACAATAGTGAACCGAAAAATGTCGCAGGCCCATCAACCTCCCAGACTCCGATTTTGTCCGTGAAGCCAAAGCGAATTAAGTGACCTTCTAAGGGATTTAGAATTGCCCAAGAAAAAAGCAGAACTATTGGATTGCAACAATGGGATTTATTTCAAGATGGAGTAAAAGTTTCTGTGTACCGAAGCCGTCAGAAACAATTAACAGCATTTTTTACATCGAAAACCATTTGGTAGCCTGTAGGGACATTGAGGGATTAATGGCAGCTTTAAATCTGAATTATGATCCAAAAGACTGGAGACTTTTTTGATTCCTCAAAAGTAAGTCTTAAAGTTGTATTACTCCATAATGGAAACAAGTTGCCTCCAGACCCAACTGGTCATACAGTCCACATGAAAGAAATGTATAGCAATTTGAAATTTTTACTGCAGACCATACAATATGAAAGGTATAAATGGCAAATTTGTGGGTATTTAAAAGTTGTGGTGATTTTGCTTGAAATGCAGCTAGGTTATACCAAATACTGCTGCTTCCCCTGCGATTGGGACAGTCGAGCACGATAGGATCACTACAGAAACAAAAATTGGCCACCGAGACAGGTTGGCGCACAACGAAGCAAAGGGCAAACCATGCGGCGCTGAACCCTTCGCGCCGCTATCCTCTAAGACGATCAATCTAAAGATAAATGAACAGTCAACAGAGATTCTAAAAGAGAGATGGGAGAGACAGGACTTTAGACACTCAAGTGCCGCGATTCGCGGCCCTGAGGCCGCTCGGACAGTAAAACTCCAAAGGAGGTTACAATGGGCCCACCTGAGAGGCCTAAGTACTAGGTTGGCGCAAGTCGCCCCGCCATACTCTTTATCTATGTAACCAGCGCGCCATTAATTCCCCTTAAAAAGATTTTACTACCGCCACATCATATAAAATTTGGATATTTGTGAAGGCAATAGACAAAAAAGGCCCTGCTTTCAGTTATTTAAAAGAAAGTTCTCTAGAATCAGTGACTTTATGACTTTAAAATGGTCGCAACAAATGTTTTGGGAAATAAAAGCAGAAAACTATAAAGAAGTAATTGCCCAACTTCTTTTGTGTTACCAAAACCTAGGTTGTAATATGTCGTTGAAAATTAATTTCCTGGATTCTCATCTAGATTACCTTACCTGCAAATTGTGGTGCTGTAAGTGACGAGCACGGTGAGAGGTTCCTCCAGGATATTTCAAACATGGAAAGAAGGAATCAGGGAAAATGGAACTGTGAGATGTTAGCCGACTATTGCTGGACTATTACGAGAGATGTCCCAGAGGCTGCTTTCAACAGGCATGCTAAGAAGAGCAAAATAGTGTCTAAACTTTAGATTCAATAGTAAAAATGTGCTATTTAATTGCTTTTGTTGAACCAACAATATATTATCTGTATTTTGTATGTTCATTGTATATGCCTATAAAATAAAATTTTGTAACAAATAATTCAGATTTTTTTGCGAGCCAACTAAATTCGTTAATAGATATTAGATTTGATTTGCGAAACAACTAAATTTTTAGGTATTTTTTAGTTACCTGGGTGTAGTTGAATCCAAAAAAAATAGGTTTTATTCAAGAAACAAAAAAAAAGTTGAAATTTGTTCCCCAGTGTTATTAAATCCATTGCATCGAGAACCGGTACAATGGTTTATAATAATTATTATTAGTGTATGCAAGTAATCGAATTTTTTTTTAGCAAAACCGCTGATTCAAGGAAAATTCTGCAAGAGATAAAAAAGCTTCTAAATGCTTCGAGTTACCCGTTAAAAACATCTGACTTGTTATAAAGGTCATTACATAAAAAATCAGAAAGTATTTTTAGATGTGTCGTCACTTTTATAACCATCATTTTATAGTGTTAGACTATACACCAGAAAACCGTTAAAATCAATTAGCACGTTTCCAAGAAATTTATAAAATACCTTTTTTTTATCATTGACGCCCTTGGCTGTCTAAACGAAGCAATTTCGGATATAACTAATTTGGCTTAAATCGACCTACTTTGACGTCAGCAATGTCATTAAACGTTATACATGTATTTTCCCCACACCCTGTATAATATTACGTATATGTATACTGAAACATCTAAATAGATTTTTACTATTTGATTATTTTCATTCTAATACATTTAAATTTATCAATAAATTTAGCATGATTACAAGCTTAGTCATGTTGTAACGTAACTAAAGATTCTATTGTATTTCCCTTTTTTACAGAAATTAGGAAATACCTGTTTCCATTCATAATCTTCTTATTATAAAAACATGTAGAAGTTAATCTGCTGTGTTATGCTATTTAACAATTAGTTTCCTAAAATAATTAGAGATTGAAAACAAGTTTGTTGTTCTTAATTACAAAAAAATCCTTCGTTACAGAGTTTTTACCTTTTATAAAAATGTATTGAAATAAATAGTTGAAAAGATATGATAGTATTACTTACTTTCTTTAAAAAGTTATATTTAAACTACAATTATTTTACAAAAATTAGGTACTGTATCATCTGGCTTTTTGCATGGGCTTTTGCTTCATCTGATTGCGGTTTTTTGTATGTGGGTTTTTCAATTTGTCAACCCTGCACATACCTAACTGACTGCTGCAATACACTTATTTTTTTATCAATTTGAAAATCATTCATTCAATTTCAACATGAGAAAAATTTTGAAAACCTCGAACTGACAAATGATAAAAGTCAATCGACATTTCTAACCCCAAAGACAAATAATTTCACATACAGTATATAGGGTGTTCGAAAAAGATATTGAACATTTTCTACTCACACCAGAGACAACCGCAACAAGAGCTCGCGTCACCATAATGGAGCAGGGAAAAATTATAGACACTGTGGCAAGAAGAAAATGTTCCATTCAACAGAAAACTCCTAGATGTCGCCCCTAGTACAGCATGGTTATTAAAACATTTTTAATTTTAACATTCTCGTGAATTGTCGAGTCAGGTGTACCTGGAGGCTTGTTACCAGAAACATAACTCTACTGCTAAGAAGTTATGGTTTTTGAGTTTAGACCGTGACAAATTAGAACTTTCGATTACGACTACATGAGACATCTTCAGGTATCTTCACTTCACCAGATCAAAGACTTCAGTCGTAAGATCGGACTGTAATTTCAATTTGACACCGTTTAAACCCAAGAACCATGATTTCTTAATTGAGTCTAACTGTGAAAGCTTTCGTACCATATTACCCTAGCGCCTCTTCAAAGAAAGCCAATTTCGCTGTTTCGTACCACTAGAATTCGAGCTAAACAATCAGCTTACATTCTCAAAATATTCTTGATATACATACCCAACAGGAACAATTGATACACTAATTTTTGTATCCATTTCAGTAAGGCCTGATCATGTGAAATATTATAATCATCCCGAATTGACAAATGACAAAAGTCAATCGATATTTCTAACCCCAAATAGAAATAATTTCACATACACTATACGGAGTGTTCGGAAAAGATACTGAATACAAAAAAGAATCAAACTAGCTGGGTGTCTAGGTAGACACGAAACATAACCCTACTGCTAAGAAATGCTGGTTCTTGGGTTTAGATCGTGCCAAATTGAAATTACTTTCTGACGTTTCGCTTGCGATTGCGCGAGTCACCTTCACTACACGAGATCAAAACACTTAGGACCAAACGACTGAAAGTAATTCCAATTTGACATGGTTTAATAATATACTTAATAGCAGGAATTCCGTCGACTAACCTCTAGACAAATGAAGCCAATAATCAAAGTTCCTAGTGAATGTTTCAAAGTGAATTGTTTCGTAATAGGTCGACATATTAAGACGTGCTGTTGCCAATCTTATTGCGAACAAAGCATCTTTAGCGAAAATTTTGCTTATACTAACAAATCTACAGCCAGATCGACCATTTTTTTAAAATTTCAGTTGCTCCGAAAATCTACCGGGTAATCCATTAAAAATGGAAACTCGGTTGCCGTTGATTACATAAATATGGGGAAAAAATATGGGTAAATCGGCTAACAAAAAGTTCGAAAATGGCCGCTAGGGGGCGTAACAGCAACTCAAACTCTATTTTCAATAATAAAGTGATGGGGGAAGGTCAAACTTCTTTTCTTTCAAACGTTTATATCTCTGTTTTGGATGAACCGATTACAATGAACTTGACGTTAGAAATAAGCACTTGTTTTTGCTCTTCCATAGAGCTATTAACTGTATCGTAATGATTCTATTAGTGGTCATTAGATGGCGTTTTTTCGTAATTCTTCAAATAATAGGGATTTTCTACTATATTCGAAAAGTCGGATTGAAAAACTAACCTCACCAATTTGTAGAGGAGAAAAAGTGACAATGATGAAGTAAAAATTATTTTTATCTGTCATTTCAAATACGCTCACAATTATAGAAAAATCATAAAAGTTATTTTTTTTTAGTATTTCTAAAATTGTAGGCTTAGTTAAAATAACAGACGAAAATAATTTTCACTTCATCATTGTCACTTTTTCTCCGCTACAACTTTTTTAATTTAAATACGGACCTGTATTTTTTTATTTCCTTATTCGATATCATTTATAACAAACATCAAACTAAATTGTGACAAAAAATGTCATACTATTTGATTTTTTTGTGAATTATTATTTGAAGAATTATGAAAAAACGCCATCTAGTGACCACTAATAGAATCATTACGGTACAGTTAATAGCTCTACATAAAGAGCAAAAAAGGGGCTTTTTTGACACCAAGTTCAATGTAATCGTTTCATCCAAAACAGAGATATAAACGTTTGAAAGAAAAAAAGTTTCACTTTCCTCCACCACTTTATTATTAAACTAGAAAAAAAACGATAAATAGCAAGTTGCATAATTGCAAAAAAGAATACAATGCTTATATTTTCGACAAACTTTAATTAGGAAAAGTCAAGAGAAAATCGGCATTTTCATTTTTGAGTTGCTATTACGCCTCTTAGCGGTGATTTTCGAATTTAAAAGTAATTATCAGTTATTTAGCTTAATTAAGCTTTAATTCGTGGGATTATTTAACTTTAGTTATTATAAAAAAATTCGTATTACAAAAGGTTTTAGGAAAAATCGTTTAAATCGCGTGGAATAAGGGATAAAGTTACGACATTATTTTTTTGAGAAACACAATGGCACCCAAACCAGGAAAAAATAAAGATAATGTGCGAAATTCCAAAAACATTATTTTTTCGAGTATTCCGCATCTTAAAATCTTTAGGATTCTGGATTTTTTCGGCTTATTGATCATGTACGCTCTAATTTTTATTAAGAAAATAAGTACTCAACCTTTTTTCGATTCTTGTTTGCCCTTGTTAAATTAGTACTACTGAAAATAAAAAAAAATTCTCTGGCTTCGTTTATGGGGCGGGATCGGTAATATTAAAAGTACCATCCAGGGATACCGATTGCCTGCTGAACCCGGATCCGCAATCCAGCCCTTTCTACCTCACTTAGCAGAGGAGTTTGTTGTGTCAAATTAAGAGCTGTCAAATTTTTGACAGAAAACATTTTTTCGGGAAAATTCTACATCCCATAGTTAAGTTTGTTTTTCGATAAACGTAAAATTTGACGTTTCGCTCTTTGGCGTCCTTTATGATGAAAATTTTACAGATTCTTCTCAAATTCCTATCATGTTTTTAATTGACTAGGTACACCAAAAATTTATATATACAGAGTGATTACGTATAATATCAACTTTTTTATTTTTCTCCCTTGACAAAAGTTGGCAGATTTTAAAGACGTTTTGCCAAGTTGTAAGATCACTGCCACTACTGTTAATCCCTAAGAAAAAAAATGATATCTTACGTAATATAATATTGTAATTTTTAAAACACTAAGTATACAAATTTAAAAAAATAGCGAATTAGAAAAATTATGTTATACGAGGTGTTTAGTCTCTAAGAAAACACCTGAATATTCGTAAGTAAAAAAAAACATTTGAAAACGGTTTTGGCATAATATTCCATATTACTAAAAACCTGCAACAAACCATTTAAATTGTGTTCCATTCAGCAAAGTGGTAAAATGCGTTGGAAGAAATGTTTACTACCATATATATATATGTATATATGTATATATATATATATATATATATATATATATATATATATATATATACATACCCGTTCATTAAAAGTTTTTGATGATGCCATTTAGATAAAAATTTCAAATTTTGGGATTAAGGTAAGGTCAAGCGGTACTTCTTTTTTGAAATATTTTCAACTTCCTGTCACTTCCGGTTTAACCGGAAGTTGGTATCAACTTGCTTATTTTAAATGGAACACCCTTTATTTTATGATATTTTTGGATTCTACGGAGAATTTTAATGCTATTTTATGTAGCATGTCCTATACCTAGGTTCAAGCGTTCTTAAGATATTTGACCTTGAACCGAAAATGAGCCTTCGGGGTACCAAATTTTAAAATCTCATATTTCTGTAAGTTTTGAAGATATAATCTTCATATTTTGCAGACGATCGGTAAATAATCTTAGGTTTCTATTTTTTTATTGAATTTGTCTATTTTTATACAGGGTGTCCTAAATTCAACGGCAAACATTTTCAAAGCCGCTAAAGTCCGTTTTTTTAAATGGGACACCCTATAACTTTATGCACTATCAAATGTAGAATTTCATTTTCTATCGAACTGTATTAAGATTCCCTATACCTATTCGTAATCATTTTCGAAATAATTGGGTTTTATAAAAATATCGTATGTATTTGCATGAACAAGTCAAAATTCAAGAGGATTGAAACGAACTTTTTGCGTTTTGGCAAGGTTAAAGTTACAAAAAATGTTCCGAAACCAGTGACAAATGCCGGAGATAACGTAATAAACACATTAGCTTATTTCCACGCAAACCCGCAAAGTTTAATACCGTCTGCAGAAAACGATTTGGGAATTTCTTCTTCATCATATGCACCCTTATTCCTTCCAAAACGTGCAAGCCTTGAGACCTGGTGATGACGTCCGACAAGTAGAATTTTGCGAATTCATGTTTTTGAAAATTCAAGAGGACCCTCAATTCCTTTCAAAAATATTTTGGACCGATGAAGCGAAATTTTCTAGAGAAGGAATAACAAATAGAAGAAACGAACATTTCTGGGCAGCAGAAAATCCGCACGCTTTACGCGAAACGCGTTCTCAAGAGAGGTTTAGCTTCAATGTTTTCGGTATAGTATTAAATGATCAGGTGCGGTACTGTATTTATGAAGACAATTTAAACAGTGATAAGTATTTGGAAATTCTACGAGGGACGGTTTCTGAATTTATAGAAGAAATTCCTATTGGTGCGCTGCAAAATTATTGGTACCAATTAGATGGGGCACCAGCACATAATTCCGCTGCAGTTTATCTCCAATTATCTCGAATTTTTGAAGATCGCTGGATTGGTCCCAATGGCCTTTGGAGAATTTATTACATTTTTTATAACTTTAACTTTTCCGAAATGAAAAAATTTCGTTTCAATCCTCTTCAATTTTCTCTTGTTCATTGGCGATAAATGAGGATGTTTTTCATTAAAAACATGGCACGTTCTCTCCAATATTTTGTAACATTCTCCGCGAATATAAAATAAATTGAGAATATCAGCTTTTGAGTGTTATTTTATTTTAATTTAAAAGTTTCAAATTAGCTGTCACGTTGAATAGAAAAGCACAACAATTGTTTTTCCATGGCTTACTACGGGAAGGTGTAAGCATTTAGCAAATACATGATAGTTTAATAAAAACCTGATTATTTCGAAAACAATTACGAATAGGTATAGGGAACCTTAATACAGTTCGATAGAAAATTAAAAATTCTACATTTGATAGTGCATAAAGTTATAGGGTGTCCCATTTAAAAAAACGGACTTTAGCGGCTTTGAAAATGTGAATGTTTGCCGCTGAATTTAGGACACCCTGTATAAAAATAGACAAATTCAATAAAAAAAAATAGAAACCTAAGATTATTTATCGTCTGCAAAATATGAATATTATATCTTCAAAACTTACAAAAATATGAGATCTTAAAATTTGGTACCCCGAAGGCTCATTTTTGGTTCAAGGTCAAGTATCTTAAGAACGCTTGAACCTAGGTATAGGACATGCTACATAAAATAGCATTAAAATTCTCCGTAGAATCCAAAAATATCATAAAATACAGGGTGTTCCACTTAAAATAAGCAAGTTGATACCAACTTCCGGTTAAACCGGAAGTGACAGGAAGTTGAAAATATTTCAAAAAAGAAGTACCCCTTGACCTTACCTTAATCCCAAAATTTGAAATTTTTATCTAAATGGCATCATCAAAAACTTTTAATGAACGGGTTGCGTGAATAACCCTACATATATATATATATATATATATATATATATATATATATATATATATATATATATATATATATATATATATATATATATATATATATATATATATATATATATATATATATATATATATATATATATATATATATATATATATATATATATATATATATATATATATATATATATATATATATATATATATATATATATATATATATATATATATATATATATATATATATATATATATATATATATATATATATATATATATATATATATATATATATATATATATATATATATATATATATATATATATATATATATATATATATATATATATATATATATATATATATATATATATATATATATATATATATATATATATATATATATATATATATATATATATATATATATATATATATATATATATATATATATATATATATATATATATATATATATATATATATATATATATATATATATATATATATATATATATATATATATATATATATATATATATATATATATATATATATATATATATATATATATATATATATATATATATATATATATATATATATATATATATATATATATATATATATATATATATATATATATATATATATATATATATATATATATATATATATATATATATATATATATATATATATATATATATATATATATATATATATATATATATATATATATATATATATATATATATATATATATATATATATATATATATATATATATATATATATATATATATATATATATATATATATATATATATATATATATATATATATATATATATATATATATATATATATATATATATATATATATATATATATATATATATATATATATATATATATATATATATATATATAAATATATATATATATATATAAATATATATATATATATATATATATATATATATATATATATATATATATATATATATATATATATATATATATATATATAAATAAATGCCGATTTTCTCTTGAATTTTCATAAATAAGGTTTGTCGAAAATATAAGCATTATATTCTTCAGGTAATTATGCCACTTTTTGCTAGCTATAATTTTTTTTTATTTTCGATAATAAAATGGTGTGGGAAGGTCAAACTTTATTTCTTTCAAACCTTTATATCTCTGTTTTGGATGAACCGATTACATTGAATTTGGTGTCTAAAAAGCGCTTTTTCTTGCTCTTCACGTAGAGCTACTAACTGTACCGTAATGATTTTATTAGTAATCACTAGATGGCGTTTTCTCGTAATTCTTCACATAATACGAATTTTCTCAAAAAAATCAAATGGTATGATGACTTTTTTTCATAATTTTATTGAAGGTTATAAAAGGTATCGTATAATGAAGTAAAAAATCCAAGTCCGTATTTAAATTAAAAAAGTTGGTGATGGTCGCACGAATCCAAAACGTCGGATTAAAAAACTAATCTCACCAATTTGTAGAGGAGAAAAAGCGAGAGTGATGAAGTGAACATTATTTTCATCTGTCATTTCAACTAAGCCTACAATTTTAGAAAAACCAAAAAAAACAAAAAATTACTTTTATGCTTAGTTGAAATGACAGATAAAAATAATTTTCAGTTCGTCATTGTCAGACGGGCCTGGATTTTTATTTCATTATTCGATACTTTATATATTCATTTATTTATTTATTCCTTTATTATCAAGAATATCAATTAAATTGAATAAGCAACGTCACCAATGCATATCATAGCGACTAAAATATTAAATACTAAAGACAGTAATCAGATATTCCTAAAATATAACAGAACTATATAAAAACGACGCAGATTACATACAAATATAACACAAAAAATTTAAGGTAAAAATCTACGCCTACACACAGATTATGATACACATTAAAAATTACATCATAAAAATCAAATCCAGAAGAATAAAAGCATTTATCTTGGGTGATTTTAGTAACCTTCCTTTTGAATCCCTCTGTTCCCTCAATATTCTTAATTTCAACTGATAACCGGGTCCTCTTTCAAAAAAAGCCGATCTGTGTGAAGACATTCCAAAATCACCTCTGCCCCGCTTTTCCATTGACATGGTCTCAGAATATTGATCACAATTTACTGGAAATGAGATTTTGTTTTTTTTTTATGAACATTACAAGCGCCACAAAATATAGAGAAGGCACAGCTGGAATTCCCAATACAGAAAAATGCACTATGCAGGATTCTTTTTCAGTGAACTTTCAGCTTGCATCTAATAATGCGTTTTTGGGTTTTAAAGACATTTGTAGAAACACGAGATGACCCCCAAAATATTAATCCGTAGTTAAGCAGAGATTGCACAAGGGCAAAGTAGAAAAGTCTAATACAGTCAGTAGATACTAGGATCGAAACCTACGTATAAAACCGCAAGTACTATTTAGCCTTGACTGAAGCTGACTAATATGGTCTTCCCAGGACAAAACACAGTCCATGTGAATCTGATAGAAGAAATAACTGGTATGGATTTATGGTTGGTTTTTACATATAATGATTAGTCATTTTCGCTGATCTTTCTGAAGGTTAAAAATCCTGTATTATTATATAGGATTTAATTTGAGATGATTGGGCTCACACCAGACCGCCACCCGCTCCGCCACTCGAACAATCCAGCAAAGGACCAATAGTATAACTGTTGAATCGTCAGCATAGTAGCACACGAATTCCCCACCTAGAAGTCGGCAAGTCATTCGCGTAAAACCGAAAAAGTAGCGTTCCTAGTATGGAAGCCTGAGGCACGCCTCTCTTAATAGGAACTGTCTCTGAAAACAACCCTGAGATCATCATGCACAATAGACACCACTTGGTGTCTATTATCGATATATGAGGATATTAGTTTAGTATACAAACCCCTCATGTCATATCTCCCCAATTTGATCATTAAAATGTTGTGGTCAATAGTATCTTTACATCTATACCTTTTATAACCTTAAATTAAAAAGTCATGTCATATCATTTGATTTTTTTGAGAAAATTCGTATTTTTGAAGAATTACGAAAAAACGCCATCTAGTGACCACTAATAGAATCATTATGGCCCAGTCAATAGTTCTACATGCCGAACAAAAAAAAAGCCTTTTCTGACATGACAAGTTCAATGTAACCGGTTCATCCCAAACATATATATATAAACGTAAAAAAAGAAAATAAAAAAAAAATGATAAATAGCAAAAAGTTGCATAATTACTTGAAGAATCCAATGCTTATATTTTCGACAAACCTTAATTAGAAACATTCAAGAGAAAATCGTCCTTTCCATTTTTGAGTTGTTGTTACGCCCCCTAGCGGCCATTTTTCGAACATGAATATAATTTCCAGCGATTTTTTTGGCCGATTTACCCATAAATATTGTTTCCCCATAACTGTGTAATCAACGGTTAACGAGTTTTGCTTGTATCCTTTTGCTTACAATAGGATACGTAACAGATCTTAACATGTTTTCTCACTACAAAAATATTCATTTTGAAAAACCAATTAGAAAATGTGTTTCTTTTGTCTACTGGTGTAGAACGAACTCCCTCATTGATAATACGACAGGACACTCACAAAGTAAATATCCAGAAACAATAGAGAACTGCGTAAATAAAATGTTCCTAAAATTAAACAATACGTGAAAAACTCATAACGATAATGGTTGAATTCTGCCTTTATATAATATTGAACATGGCAGTTTTGAACTATCTAATTCAGCAAAATCCTAATGGGAAATCAGAGAAGTCAGGCAAAGGAAGTCACTGACGAGGGGACGGAAAATCAACTCACCTGTTTGACCATACCAACGTAGGGTTTCGCCCCGGGCATGGGACTGGGCTGCGGAACGTCACCTGAATTCCGATTCGTCAGCGAAGGGAATTCGCTCAGGTCCAAAAGTGATGGTGTGTTCGCGTCTCCCGAACCGAACACTGAGTTGAAGGAACTATAACCACCCAGGCTATTCATGGACGTGTTCATGTTACCCATTTGGTTCGTATTTCTAGAAAATAAACAAAAAGTTACTTATAATATAGTAGAAAAAGTATAAGTAAACTTCCCACAAAAATAATCTCTGTTATAAATTGTAAGTAAACATGCTTTTATTCAACATACTAACAACATACAATCGTACTCTCGCGGAAAACGCGTTTATTTAGTCGCCATCTTGGATGAAAGGGGACATTTGAAAAATAGCACAAAAATGATTTATGAGAGTTATCAAAATAGAGCGAATTTCATGCTGAATACGAATATATATATATATATATATATATATATATATATATATATATATACTTATTAAAATTAGTATCATTAATTTCATCATTATTTTTAATAAAACATAGGCTAGGTTTTATAATGTTCAAAAAGTCCACCACAAGTTAGCGCTGTCGTGAATACCTCAGGTTGCTCTGTGGATACACTCGGACGCATTTCTTAGTAATGCTTTTCTTGTATTTACTTTAGTAGCATATACCAGTGATTTGAACCAACCCTAAAGACAATAATCCAAAGGATTGAGGTCTGGCGATCTAGGTGGCCAATTATACGGACCACCCTGATCAATCCACCGTTTTGGAAACTTTAGGTTTAAAAAATCTCTGGCAAGTAAACTTTAGTGTGCAGGGGCTCCATCATGCTGCAAAAACATGTTTTGTCATACTTTAAGCAGAACATATTCCAATAGATTTGCCAAGTGATTTTCAATAAAGTCTACATATTTTTCTCCTGTAAGACTACCGTCGATTATAAATGGACCAATTAAATGACCATTTAGCAGTAGACGATTGTGTAATTTGATAAACATCTGCAATTTGCCTAGTGCTTATGCTTGGATTATTTTCGACGGCACTGAGTATAGCCTCTTCTAGTTCAAAGTCAGGTCCAGGTCCCGATTCTCTTTCAGATACAATTTTCGCACTTGGAAACATCCCAGATTCTCCAGCAGTAGCGAAAACTTGTTGAAAAACTCTTCAATCTGGTACCCTTCTATCTGGAAAACGATGCTGGTACTCCGGGACTGCTTAAATTGAGACCCCATCGCAGAAGCCATAGACGAATATCATATCTACATATTCACGATGCGAGAATTTCGCTTTCGTACTTAGATCTAATGTTTCTTAAATGATTATTGTCAGGTAATAAAAGTTATGAACAGAATCTGACAGTGAGAAAATTTGTCCTTATTAATAACTGACATTATTATTGCTAAGTAACAGGTAAAAAGATGGCAACGCCAACCAGCAGTTGTTCTATCAGGCAAGGCACACTTCTACATTTTTTACAATACATGCATACTTTATGTGAATTTGATAAAAAAATCAGATGCCCCGGAATTCTTTTAAATCCAAATATCTCCAAAACGGTTGCTCGTATCAACTTTTAACAGGTATATCTTTTTAACGTAATAATAATAATAATACAAGAGAAGCATTACTGGATCGGATAACAAACGCAGCACACTATTCACCACAAAGCTTAGAAGTAAATGGTGGAATTTTTGAAAATTATAAAACCTAGCCTATGTTTTATTAAAAATAAATTAATAATAATAATTTTAATACAAATTAAATACATTTTGACATAAGGTCTTAATTATTACAGTCAAGAGTGGGAGACTCAGTGAGAGACGAGTACAACTAGCTCGAAGTAACCACACGGTCATCCCGCATGTTTCTAGTTCTTGTTGGGTTAATCTTTTTCTACATGGAAAGAAAATAAAATCACAAAAACTTTCAGGAGAGTTATTCAACACACCTCCTAAAAAAATAATCAGATTTAACGATTATCAGGACTAAAATTGGACAGAAAAAATAAATTCTCATGTATGTCTGTTTTTGTAGTCAAAAAAACGGCAAAATATACTTCAAATTCATTACCATATTAACATTCTGCCAAAAATACCTACTTTACAAGTTTGAACTTACCTATAATAATAAAGAAGTACCTATCTTAGTATAGAAATACTTAAGTATTATAGATCTAATTTAAGTATTTAATAATACTGAATACCTAAACTACTTTAAGTAGCTAGATATACTTTCAGTATTTAGAAGATATACTTAAAATTAATAATAGCATGTATTTCTAAGTATACTTAAATTTTCATTTTTAAGCAAACTACTGAATCTTTTAAGTACTTTTGCAACATACTGGTATTCAATACTGCAAGTAGATTTTTAAAATCAATTACATAATACTGGCTACTTTAAGTATTTTCCCCTGAGTACTCTTCACAGCTCTGCTTGAAAGCAGAAGATTTTGTCTTGCCAAATAGTGCAGTGATGTCACATCGTGTTAATGCGTGAGGAAAAAGTTACGCTTTCCAAGGGTCTTTTCATATCGATTGCTTCATGGCTTTAATACCATGTAGCTTACCAGATTATGTAGCAGACTGTATTAAAATGTTGCTAGAATAATGGTACATTAGTAAAGATTAGGATATCTTTCCTGTGCTATATTTAAAGCTTCCTTCACAAATAATTCCATCTACTTCAAGTGCATCTGCAGTGTTTCATTTCGAAAAATCTTGATATGCCAATCCGTGCTGCTCCACTATGGTATTGGCAGATAGTTGATGGAGAATTTCAGCCTATTTTAACGTAAATAAATCCAGCGCCAGACAAACTCTTAAGCATGATACACTGTGCCTGTGAAATTATAATAATTGATGGCCAATGTGATAAAATAAAATGCACATGCTGCAGATATGGACTCCCCATGTTCAACAGTGTTTAAAAACTTTTGTGGAAAGGATTGCACAAACAATAGAAACACTTTTGAAGAAGACTTCTGTGTCTCGTGAGTAATGTAACATTGTAACGTTAATTTTCTTATAAATGAAAATGTTTTTTTTTTAAGTTAATTATGTCCTTAAGGCTCGATTCATTCGGTTTTTAAGTAATTTAAAACAATAAAGGCGATTTACGTTTTCAAAACTAAAGAATTATCTTGTTTGCCATATACCTCGTACCTTGCTAAATAACTCAAATGAAAGGTTTTTGCGGTTTATTTTTTGGCGCCATTTTTTTAATTTCCTTATTTAAAAATACTAATAACAACTTCTTATTCATAGATTTTGGCATTCCTTTGAGTATGTTTAATAATAGCATTTTTCCTTCAATTTGCAAGTGAAAACATTTTTGTGGGAATTGGTTTCATCTCAAGGTATTTGTTCGTTTATTTCTACTATACTATTAAATTAGGATATACCCCGCGATTAAGTAAGATTTAAAAACTACACACCGCAAAGCTCTATCGTGTTTTTGTCAACCATGAGACACTTTGAGGCAGTATGTTTTAAAATAGAAATAATTACTGATATTTTTTCATCCATGTTCGGATCGCAAAGACTGAAAGACTTTTAAATTAGGGGAATAATAAAAAAACCTGCTGACAACATGTTTCAAAATCGGGACACTATGGGAAGAAAGGAGCGAATAAAGTGGATAGTGCTTGGTCTCTGTTATCGAAGTAGGCAACGGATGCATTTAAGTCTAGCTCGTTTTTCCTGGCAGGCATAGCTAAAAACCAACGCTACGCTACGTCTTCAGAAAAGCATCCATGATAGTTTCTACAAAATTATCAGATTCTAGATTTGCAGTAGACAAGCATTACTAGTTCTAAAAAATCTAAAATAGCCATAGAGGTTGAGTGGGAACATCGTGAAGATCCGGTAGTTGACTCTTAAACAAATGTATTTGTTGAGTTTAAACCCAAACAACAAACAAAGTGACAAATTGGCCAGTGTACGGACAGTTTAAATGAAATGAAATTAATAGCTGCGAATTTACTACGGACATGTTATGATAGCCCGGTGAGGAGGCAACAACAACCTCTCTGGCAATGTCAAGGAGAAACCTATGACTTGTACCAGGAATTCCCACTGATCACTGGCTATTATGAAAACCCCTTATGAAGGTAAGAAATACTTTTCTTTATAATGTAAGATGATTTTGACAGTATCATATCTACTCTACGAGTGACCTGCTGTCTCATCAATCAGAGAATACATTCTAAGAGACCGCCATCAGCAGCTTAAGTAAAGCCCTATATCTGAAATATTATCAATTTTAGGGCTGTCCAAAATGCGGCATGCGACACTTTATTCTGCGCCCCCCCCTCATATTTATGAATGTATAGTGAATGAACGAATAATATTTTTTTAATATTGTTTCAACGTTAACAACATTTTACATTTAAATAATCTGAAAAACTTAACTTAAAATTTCTGCATGGTAATTATATTAAGAAACAGACGCCATATGATAATATAACAATAATTAGTACGTTTATTAAATACCACTAACAATTTTTTAGTTACAACAAAAATATATGAAAAGATATATAAAAGAGGGTATATAGTGCAGACATCTGAATGGACTAAATGCTGTTAGAAATATTTATTTTAAGAATTATTACATAAGATAACACTACTAGCTAAGCTAACTAAAAAATAAAAGTTTTTTTTTACTTTCTTCCTCTTCTTTGGGGTTCTTAAATAATACTTCTGAAGTTTTTTAATTCTTCAGATATCGACAGCATCCAGGCATGGGACATACACTGTGTCACAATAATTAAGATGGGAAAGAACTAATGAGTCACAAAGTATAAGTTTTATATCGGTTCACAAAAAATGTCTCTGATGATCAAATATGAACTGAAGCTAACTTCAGTTTCGACGTTATATGATCCGGGAATATTGGAATGAATAATTTATTTTAAATTATTTTTTGCTTTCGAAACATAACACTGGCCAACAAAAAAAAAATTTGTTGTAACATAAATCAGAATAGCACAATCTAATAGAATGGACCTATCCAAATACGAAAATGACAAATAGAAAGTTGTAGCACGTAGGGTTTTCTTGTTAGAAAATTTTGGATCAATTTTTGGGATCAACAAGAGGTATACATTTCACATTTTGAGATCCCGGTTGAAATTCGCTTCTTTCTAGCCAAATATTTGTTACATAATGCTGATTTATTGCACGACTGTCCCATAAACAAAGAAAACAGCAACATATTTTGTAAATCCCCCCTGAAGTCCCACTAAAATCGCTATAACTTTTAAGTACCCACATATCTGCCATTTATACCTATTGTAGTTTATTTTATCCAAAATCGTGCGCATATTTTCATAATTTTCTTTCATTGTAACTGAATGGGCAACTGGTATAGAGGGTTTTAAATTTCCATTATGCAATAGCTCAGCTTTTAAGCTATATTTGGATGAGTCTATGAATAAGCGCCAACTGTCTATATCAGTATACGCGCACAACGAATTTTCCATACTGTAGAATTCAGAAAACATAGCATTTCTTTTTCTGAAATTCGTAAGTTTTGTTTCTTTGGCCAATAGGTTCCATTCCTTAAGAGGGGAACCCAGAAGTTCTGACTGTTGCTTGGATAACCCTAAATCACGTACTAAATCATTTAACTCACTTTGAACAATCAAGTGTGGCTCGCCGGAACTGGGACCTGTGGTAAAAGTGGGATCGGTACACTGTTCTTCTGAGCTGCCTGATGATGCGTTATCTCCATTATCTCCCAAATTAATAGCTTTCAATTTAAAAGCGCAATTAGCACTGGCAAATTTGCATTATGAAGAACGGGTCGTATGACAGATTGCAAATTTGGATATTCTATATTGTGCTTTCCCTTTTTGGAATAACTTTCAGTCTTTGTCAAGCAAAAATAACAATCGTCAGAATGATTGGTGGGTTCTCGCCATTGGAACTGCAAAGGCACCAATGACACACTACAACTAACACAGCACACATGAGGAGCCCACCGCTTATCTTGATCCCAAATTAGCACACCAAAATATTTAAAGTAAGCTTTTTCTAAATTTTAGGAAAATGGCATGGCTTGTGATTTCACCAGAAATTCTCCACAAATATAACAAAATTTGTCAGGAGAAATTTTGCAACACCGGCGCGTTTGACTCGGCATTCTCGTCTTCACATACACTTGCTTATCGATACACAGAGAACCACTCAATTCGAAACTCAACAGAAGAGTGATGTTTAACGTTTATTTTAGGTCTAATGTTGTAAACAACCCAGTCTAGGTAATTTTTCCGTTGTAAAATGGACCCATTTTAGCCGCCCCACAATAAAATTGTTTACCTGCCAATATAAAAGGTTCTAATTAGGCTATTAAAAAATGGTACGTATTAGGGCTTTCCGAATATTTTTTTTATTATTGGGAGAGTATTTCCATTGTGAAACTAATAAGCTGGCCTGTGTTAGAAAAATCTTGTCGGGCATTGATAATTATGGCTACCAAAAAGCATAAGATTATATTTAGATGAATTAAGCTGTAGCGAATGCATATAACTTATTTTATAAAAATGTGGTCGATTTTGTCCATACTAAATGAGATATATCTTTGGGTATCATCAGGATAAAGATGGTACTTACAAAATTCTAAAGATTGATGAAAATTAGATGTAAATATAGTGTAAAGAAGAGCACCTAAATAAAACACTACCCTGTGGAACTCCAGATAAAATATGTTTCCGTTGAGAAGTTTTATTATTGACAACTACTTGCTGACTTCTATTAGTAAGGAGATAATTTATCATATCCTGATCCCTAGGACTAAATCCAACATAATGTAATAGGTTGAAAAGTAGTTCATGGGTAAGTAAGGCAAAAGCCTTTGTAAACTTTAAAAGAACCAGAGGTTGTTTTACTTGAGGAAGCCGAATGGCATAAGCTTGTTTCCAAGCAAAATGAAAATAATAAGTACGAATACATTCATCAATAATATACTTAAAGTACAGAATGGAAAGTACTTTTAATATTATTAAAGGTGAGACGCTGGTTGATGCCACATTTATAAAACACCTATTTAAATCGTCAGGGTCACTTTAAGGTTTTTGGGCAGGGATTTATTCTTGTTTTTCATTACATTAAGTGTTCTTAATTCTCTCCATTTTCCCTAAATATCGGTAGTTCTAAATTTATTTCTAAGGTAAGCTTTTTTCCCGTACGAAAAACTGCTGAATTTTTTGTAGTAGCTGTAATGTTCGGGATTTTCAGACTGTCATAATCTTTTTAGGGCGGTATTGCGTAATGTTTACAGAAACCTAACATTTTCCTTTATCCCTGGCAACCATTTAAACGTTCTTAAACTCTTTTAGTGGTGCATGTCTTTCAAATAATTCCAGAATAGTCTATAAAACTTTACTGTATATACAGTAAATATACTAACGAAGAGCAAGGATTCCAAATCTCTGAAAATTTTCGTAATTTATGCAAGAAAAAGACCTATAAAAATTTGAGGTAGCAGTTTTATCTGTAGTTTCAGCAATAAGCTCTTTAAGCTGAAATGCATCTGCAATAAATTCAAGTTAAGTAATCTACATCATCAAGATTGAGCATTTCTATATTAAAGTCTCCCAAACAGATAAAATTATTAACATTTAAATAAACATTAACAATTTCAATTTAGGATTTTTCCGTATTTTAGAAAATGAAGTTGATGATGAGTTGAAGAAAGAAAGACGAAACGCCTTTTTTTAAATATTGGTGCATTATATTACAGAGGAGGGAAAGTGGCTAAATAGATGGAAAATTTATTTTGTAGTAACTCTTCGAATGCAGCATGAAAGAAATAAAAATTCTAAATATAAGAATAAATCTTGCTAATCCTGTTATGAGTCAAGTCTTTGGAAAGAGCAAATAAAGATATTTAATTCTTTCGATTTTTCAATCTAAATATCTCCTTAACTATATCTAATATAAAAAACTTTACTTAGCTTTTATTTTCGATTTTTTTTGTGGTTTTTAAACCGGCCGTCACAAAAACTGTATTTTTTGAAATTTTTAGTTTTCCAAATCCAATTTTTTTTATAATTTTTGATTACCCTGCAAATCTGACCTGAGGTTTAATACTGTAAAACTACTGCTTGCATTTACCAACTTTTATCGATAATAAACTATTCTGAGAAATGCATAATAAAAATCCAGTCCATTTGTTGCATACTTTTTTGAACATAGTGTATATGAGCGGCAGGAATACATTGCACCACGCGGGAAGTGGCCGGAGACCTTTTTTGATCATTTTATAGATTAAATACTTTGAATAATCAGCTTAAGCTTTAAACGTCAATAAAACTGAGACTGTTTTTTTTACATGATTGAAACGTTATTACTAAGCTTTGTCCCCACTAGTGCGAAGGCAGGAACGTTGTTTTGTGGTTAAGAAACTCAAAATTGGTAGAAAAAAACTATAAATTAACTTTAAGCAGATTTCTTCCGAAACTAGTTCTCTAATACTATAAATTTAACTACACAACGTTCTTTAAAAAATATTTTCTTAAGACTGATGACAAATCTAATGGAGAGAGTATTATACGCAATTACTCAGTACCTCCTTCATTTCAGGCAAATCCTTCATATAAGATTTTTTAAATAATTGATCCTAGTAAAAATTGAGTTTGCAAAAAGTTTTACTTGAAAAATGATGCAAAATAGCAATATAAAAGTTATTTAGGTGATTTATATTATTTCTCAAATTTGACTTTTTCCAAAAAAATGAAAATTAACTTAATAAGTAGCCCACTTTATAAATATTTTATATTAAATTGTGAAAACTGGATAAACTTTGCATCAAGTTAGGATGCATTTTTACTTGCCTATCTAATAGCCAACCAATTGTATTTTTAATACTATATATAGATTATATTATAAAGGAGAGGTATTGGGATAGCAGGAATTTTAGAAAAATAGTTTTTTTTACCGTTTTAGAGTCCTTATAAGACGAAAAACTTATTGTTAGAAAGAAATGATGATGTCTAAATCGAAGTGTGTGTGCCTGAGTAAACCTAATTTGCGCGAACGATAACTTGAGAACGATCTAAGCGATTCTTTTTAAATTTGCCCCAAAATAAATCATTTTTAGAACCCACAAGCCGATAACAGTAACAAACTGAAACACATTTATTAATTTCATCCCTTCTTCAGGACTTGACAAAATAATAAAGGGTTTCACTTCTTTATTTGGCCTCTTATATAAGATGTCAAATTTGGCAGTTAAGGTAACTGACTAACTTTTTTTTCATTTGAGCAAAAACTTTTTGCAAACACACATTTTACTTAGGTCAGTTATTAAAAAAAAACCCATATGTGCAAGGAAAAAAAATTTGGAATGTTTTTCCAACTTGATCATGACGTCTATTAAATTAAAGAGCTCGCTAAGTGCGTATATACTAACTATACCTACAGGATGTCTAAAATAACCTAATACCAAAAACTTAAGCATATCTATAACGAACCCAAAATTTCATGGACTTGTAGCTTTTTTACTTCCTTTGGAAAAGTATTAGTATTGTAATCGTGAAAAAATCACCCTCCGAGATTTTTTCAGATCTTTACGTCTCAGGGTCACTAGATGCTGAAAAACATGTTTTCTCAATTCCGTCGGTCTGTCTGTCGGTTCGCGGCATATCTAAAAAAACTACATACCCGATTGACTTCAAATTTTGGTCAAAAATTAAGGGCCATATGAGGATGACCTGGTAACCTAAGCAAAAAATTATTACTAAAAAATTACTCCAATTTATCTCAATTTTTGCATAAAAATCAAGTATTGTGTAGGAATTAACTGGTACAATTTTGGTATGAATCCAAGATGGCGGAACAAAATGGCGGTTTAATAAATTATTTAAGAATTCAGCCTGAAAAAACTTATGGACTGATTTTAAATTGTGTACTATAACTAATTGTGGTATAGAGATGAACTAGTAAAATTGTGGTGCTAATTCAAGATGGTTTACATATTTTCACGTTTTAGCGTCTTTAGATGTCAAAAAATATGTTTTATCAATTCCGTCGGTTTCCCTGTCTATCTGTCTGTCAGTTCGCTGTATAGCTTGTACATACTTATCAGATTGACTTCAAATTTTAATGAAAAATTAAGGGTTATATGGGCATAACCTACTAATATCTTAGTCAAAATCTCATATGCCTGAACGACATGGCGGTCTAAAGAAAGGTTAAAAAATTACTATTAAAAAGAATAATTATCCAATTTACCTCAAATTTTGCACAAAATTCAAGTGCGATATAGAGATAAACTGGCAAAATTACAAAAAAAATCTTATTCAACTGACTTTTAAATTTTGCAAAAAAATTAAATGTGGTACGGATTAAACATGACGTAAAAATGGCGGTGTGTGTCAATGTAAAGACTACTTATTGAATTTATTTTAAATTATGCCCAAAAATCAAGTGTGGCATTGGTAGAAGATGGTAAAATGTTGGTACGAATCCAATATGGTGGAACAAAATGGTATCCAATAAAAATGTTTGAAAAGACAATATATATGTGTTACTAAATGACTATGTACAGAACTAAAATGGGTCATACTTCACTATTCCTAACAAAAGTAAATATTCATAACGACCGAAGTTCCGGATAAAGGAAATTTACCGATTTTTAAAATAAAATTTAATTAAATCTGTAATACGGGAATAAAAATGGCGGTCCTTTGTCCTTTATAATAACCTTTTACACAAGCTCTAGATTGACCAAATGTCAATATACAGAGTGTGTGAAAATGTCTCTTATAGGTTTTGTTTTACGAAAGATTCAAGATCTTGAAGTTACCGGTTCGTTAAAAACATACTTAATTTTTTGGGATAAATTTAAAATTTGTTAATTGTTTTTTTTAATAGTTTGTCTTTTAACATTAAAAATATAAAAAATAGAGATTTTTGTATGCTTGAGACGAGGGAGCTCGAGAGAAAGGAGAAATTCTAGCCGAGAGGAGACCATTCTCTCGTCTCATCTAGTGCGGCGGGAGAAAATTGCTCTCTCGTCACATAGAGACGAGACGAGAGGCGAGAACCTCTCATCTTGGCGGCATCACTATATGTGAGTTATCTAATGTTGGGCAGTCCTGACCTATTTCATACAAATAGACTGGTTGATGGTCTAGAACCTAGGATGAGCATTGTTCCCAGCGATGATACACGTCACGCACTTTGTCCACCCCCTTAACCTATTTATTTCTATCACATCAAAAATATTATTTTCAAAATGAAAATTGTATACTTTTAGTACACGTATTGGGAAACTATGTAAACCTAATATAACAGTCCAGGAAGGCCGAAAAGTTATAGAAAGAAAATAAATATATTATACCTACTATATTTAAAATTAGCAGGAAGAGATATATTTGAGGGACATATATTGTACAGGCTGTTTCATTTAAAAAATAATTTCTCAAACAAGCCGGAATTCCCTTATGATTACACGCAAAAAGTTTACAAAAAATCATAGGAACTCATATTTTTATAATTTTTTGGAGCGACAAAAAGGGGGTCACCCCCCTTTTTGTGCACTGTGCCATCACCCTGCACTTTATCTTCATGACATTTTAATCTGAAATAAGTTTCTTATTTTGGAATCTATCGAAATGAATAAAAAAACAAATTGTAATTTTAATTGCCACTTTACAGACCCAACTAAATTTTTTTAATGGACTACGGATAACCCCTATATGTTTGGTTTCTGGAACATAATTCTACATATATTTGCTATAACACGTCCCAATATAGACTATTACATATTTTGACAAGCTAGTAAATCTAAACGACTTGGCCTGGCGCAAAACGCATAATACAATGTTTTTTTGCAGCAAAAAAAAAAACAAAAAAACAATACCTTTTCTATAAATAAGCAAATGAGTTGCATTTTTCAAACAGAACATTAAATTAAATTGCTTTTATTATACAGATGCACATTCATTACTATTAATTAAAAATAAATGATTTAAGTAAACTGGAGGTAAAAATTTATACGTATATAGCCATTGTTTTTAGCGTATTTCTGATATTAGATTCTAATAGCATGATTCCTTCCAATTATTAGTTTTTCAGATTTTCCTTTTAGTTCTTATATAGCATTCATGCTTCATTATTTCAGCTTTTGGGTGGTATAATACGGTGCTATGTAAACAGTTTTCTTTTTTCTATAGGTAATCTATAATGGTCATGTCAGGACTATTCGCTGGTCAGGGCATCGCTCCTCCATTGCCGATCTGACCATGTGAAGACTCTAAATTTAGGTATTTTTCACTTTGATAAAATTGTGAAGAGCAGCTCCATTCTGTTGCCAAATTATTCTTCTCCTCACGTTTAGATAAACATTTCAATATTCAACTGAAATTCTATCGTGTAAAACTACAATTTTTCTACCATCACTGGAATTTTCCTTGAATAAAAACTATAGTATGTTTCAGAAATGTATAGAGTAATAAAATGGGGAATTCCGTCCAGTTTGGCTGAATTTCGTGGTCATCCATAATAAAGATCCTTTTAAATCCCTGTCCTCTTGCATACCTAATGAGGTTTTATTACTCTATAGCAGAGTCTATATGTATTCTAAATAGTCCAAGCACTTGGCTATTCCGCAATAACCGAACTGCCGCTTCTAGCGGTCAGTCGGCAGGTCACTTCGCACTGGTTAGGTACGCGGTGTCTTAAGATTTTAGTCATTCTTCTTACTGCAGTGTTGAAGGATGTGACGTTAACATAAATAGGGGAAATGTTCATCTTTTCGAATTCCTCAAGATTCAGCAAGGTATGTTTAAAGAACTTTTAAAAAGTTGTTGATTATTGATTTGTATTACTGAAATTTGGCCAAGAACTTAATTCCGCTAAAATGGGCATAATAACGATTTTTCTCAAATTTTGTATGTTAATAATATACCATTACTAGTTTTGCTCTAAAAATTTACATTCAGTCTTAAAAACTATAAATGACTCCTGCCTAGCCTAGCATGAACCGATTGTGTTCAATTTGAATTCTTTTAAATATCATTATTTTTTGTTTATTTACCTATCGCCAAAATTAGGGGTAGTTTATTTGAAAAATAAAAAAATCAATTTTCTTACGCCTCAGTCTTAACGGGGAAAGATTTCTTTTCTTAAGTGTCCGATGCAACTTGAAGAGGAAAAGGATTTGCTACATTATTGAGAAGGTTGTAAATTGTCTAATCCTTATTTTAAGATATTTACCTTGTTCTTGATATTTAAAGTAACCATTTAAATCGTATTTCACCACTTATTTTCATGAAAACCCATTTTTTGTACTATGGAATAGTAATAGGTTTTTTTACTGTCCTGAATCAATCAGTATGTATTCACAAAAAAAGTTTTAGGAAAGCTTTATAAAATATTTTAATTTATATTTTAAAGTACTGACTATTTGATGTTAATATTAAAACCAACATGTTTTAAGCTAGCTCTTAGGAGCAAATTGTTTAATAAAGGGATTTAATGACAACAATAGGGCTTTCATATAAAACCTATTTATTATAAGTGCTTAACAGTTTTGTGGTTTGGTTTTATGTGCGTGAGCGTTAAAACCCTTGCATTGGATCAATGGCTCTTGTAGTGTTTTTGACTCATATTAAGACACCTATAAAGTTACCAACTTAAGACTGCGATAAAGTTATCATGAATCGAGTTAAAATGTTTATTTGGTAGTTATATAGAGTTAAAAATAATCTGTACTGTAAGCTGCGTGCGTAATAACATATTTATTTCGTAGTATATATGGCGGAAGTGCCTTTTAGTTCTTATTAGGTTATAATTTCTGGGGAATGTAAGATGATACCTAGAGTGTGGAGACGCCTTGAGAAAAGGGGAAGACATTTGCTCTTGGTTTGGCTTATTAAATGCAGATCAGTTTAATCTTGTGGATAATTTCAGTTTTTTAAAAACATTGATTTTTGTTGGAAATAATCTAATTTCTACGTATATGGAAGATCATCCCCTTGGAATTTAAACATTTGATATCGGCGCCAAACGAGACCCAGTTCCCCTTACACTACCTATTAGAGTTACGACTATTAGTTTTAAGAATTAGCCATTTAAGTGTTATGCTATTAGGATATTGCTTTTTTTTAGGGAACATGTATTCCGATTCTCTATTTCTACGAACTCGGTAGAATATTTTTGAAGTACAATCGATTTTGATATCCTGTCGAGAACGTATTGTCGTTCGGATAATTTTTGTATTTTAAATTAGAATAAACTAACTGTGGTAAGTTTTTTGCATCATTTCGCAAATATAATTAATACATTTTTATTTTACATTTGTTGTTAATACCTATCAAATTTAATCCATAAGTTAACCTTTTATTAAGTTGAACATCTACAACTCTAAATATTAATATAAATACCTAAAGTAACTAATACAGCTATTGACCGTACCCCGTAGATGTATTCATTGCGATAAAATAACGCGCGGCCTCGTATACCTCGTATCTAGCTGTTAGCTGCAGGTGTTTGCTGTGATTTACGACCGCTCACAAAAAGACTGCTTTTAGGAGCACAGCAAAGCAGTGAGAGAACTGTTTCTTTCTTAAACTGTGTCTATAGATTACATTTATTACTCAATGCATACTTAATAGGCTCGTACTTAATGGAGGCAGGTAATAAAAAACACAGATTATTTGTGTTTTAAACATATTAGTATTTGCTGTTATGCCATACTGTTAACAGTATATTAAATTCCTTGTTCATGTGGATAAGTGTATGTGGGAGAAACAGGGCGCTCAACATCAATTAGACTTAAGAAACAGGAACGATGTATCAAAAAGAAACAAATTGTTTAATCTGATGCAGCTAAACACCAGCGTACAACGGGCCATATTATAAATGTAAAGTTCTAGCATCGATTCCAGAAGTTTATAAACGAGAAATTAGAGAATACATCACACGTGCAAACCGATCTTAACACAGGGTCACGGTTCGGAGAGCACAAGTCGGGTATAAAAGCCCGTCTGAATCTCTCCGAGCTTATTCAGTGCTCAGATCTCATGAAGTAAAGATCCCCAAAGACGTCCCGAAAAATCAAAGACGAAACGTCGGAGAGTAATTCCATTTTGACACTGTGTAATCCCAAGAACCATGATTTCTTAATTGAGCAAAACCGTGAAAACTTCCGTTCTATGTTCGAATTTCTGTTACTAGCTTTTGTTGTTAATGGAACACCTTACATATTTTAATTCGTTATGAGATTCTTAGTACAACTACATGTCACTTATGTCATTCAGACACTCAAAGCTACTTTTTATTTAGTTATTTTTCCACCAACTAGGGTGATGGACTCTAGAAAAAATGATTGATTGAGGCCCAAGAAGCCTTGGAAAAATACGATTTTCCCTCCCTTATTCACTAAATATCTTTTATAACCATTTAAATATCACTGTAACAATTTTTTTTAGAAATATTTAACCACTCGTCGGATTGATAAAAAGATTTTTTTGCGAATAATTTAATACCACATAACAATGCGCAGATTTTAAAAGAGTCGGCAAATAAGGCCATAATATGTACTTAAGCCTCGAGTCCAAACGGTATCTAGACACCCATGATATACAAATATTCTGGTTTCAAACATATGCCTGCCATTTTGAAATCGCCATCTTTTTTCAATAGTTGTATTCCCGCGTTAACTTCGCACACGTGCCAAATTTGAACTTGTCGATTGGGAGCCACCTCTTTGAAAGGATACATAATATTTCTCTGGGGTGTGCCCCTTCCTTACATAGGATTTTACCTAGAGTTTCCCTAAAAAGCGTTAAATATTTAAATGTAGTTAGAAAAGGTTCAGTTATTTGACATAAATCAAAGATTTTTAATTTTTAACAAATAATTGTTTAGTCTATTGAAAATGGTTGCTTTAAGGTCTTTTGTCTCTTGCGTGGAAGTGGTTGAAAAATTGATTACATGACTGATATGATGATATAGTATTGGAGTGAAGTTTCCGTTATCTTCGACGTGCTATCATAAAACTAAACACAGAGAAGTATCAGTTTGGCCGATGATCTTTCCGCTAACTAGAGCATCGTGTCTCCCACCAATCTATGAAGCTTAAGACGGTTCTTGGCGTCGTCGCCTACTGGTATCGAAGGTTTGTAAAAAACCGCCTGCTTTGAACAATGTCCGATGTACCTGGTCAGAAGAACAACAGAATGCGTTTAAGCAAGTAAAAACGACTCAGACGGAAAGGTGAAGATAGAAAAAGCGTGGTAAAAATCACATAGACAGTAAATGAAAAACATGAACCGTGTTATTCCGACATACAACCTCCAAAAAAGGTCTCTATCATTCACCTATGATTTCACCATACCTGAGACCTGCTTTAGCCATATAATGTTATGACATTCCACACGGTCAAAGGTTTTTGACATATCATGAATTACTGCCCGAGTAGCCTGCTTCTTATTACGCCTAAACACTAGAAATTACCAAGAAATGGAAATAGGCTTTTTGTGTCCCTTTTGCAGCTTGGAAAGGAAATTGCTCCGGTCTTAAAATATCCTTACCGACGTTGCTTTTGCCAGCCCCTAAATCTTTACTCAATAGCTTCGTTTGTTGTTTGGCATAAAGTCCAAATTTGGTCACCAAATATAAATTATTATGCTTGTCAGCATGTCTTTCTAGATGATCGAGCATATTCGTTATCGTTAAAGTGAAATCATCTCAAACCTTCCCTTTCTCAATAAATATACATTTTCGAACTTTGAACGATTCAAAAATTAAACAAAAATGCATACTTATTTGCTCCTTAAATCATTTTAATCTGACACAGTAAATTTGTCCTTGTAACTGTTGGAAACATACCTTTAATGTTGAGTAAACGCAAATATAAATAATAAATGATTTAAATAAATACGCAAAGTTGTAAAAATATTAGTTGATTATTAATAGTAGATATCATTTTATAATTTAATCAATATTTAACTATGTTGAGAAAATACTCATGTATGTTAAGTATAATAAGTTCGAAAATTTCTTTTGTAGAACTAAACAGCATACATACATTTGTAAATAACATTTTTGAAATTATCGAATTTGATAACAATTTTATCTTAATTTTACTTTAAGATTACTTATTATTTGCGAGCAAAAACGTATCTACCGGAGAAAGTACCAATTTTTGTTTTCATTTTCCGGTTTTAAGTATTTTTTGATTGATACAAAAGTTATTTTGGGATTTTTGTTAAAATACGATTTCGCATGCACATTGATAACCATGAGTAAACGAAATCCAATAAACTTTTGAGATAAAGTCAGATGCATTTTTTAATAACTGAAATGTTGATATGGTTTAGTATGTAAGTAATAACTTCGTTTGCTTAAAAAAGGAGCCGTATAATCGAGTTTTTTAATGATACGTTAGAATACCTTATTAAACTGATTTTACACATTTAGCCCTATCAAAAGAAAACCTTTTTATAAATTTGTCCGAATACATTTTTTAATTTTTATTGAGGGAACAACTCTCAGTCTTAAAATAATTGAAAAGCAAGCTTAATGTAAGTATCCGATTACCCGGGTAGGGCGCTATGAGACTTCACAAGCAGTCAATTTTCCGTATTAACTAAAAATATTAGAAATCCGAAAAAAGCACATTCCGATTAAGATGGTCAGTTTTTTTTTTGAGAAATCCTGTCGATTCCGATACCCTGTACAAAGTAATCACACTTGATATAGATGGATACTTATAGAAAGAATTCAAATTTAACGAAATTTTATTTCACCAATATAAAAATTACCACCTTTTGACATTATAATTAAAAGATCGACCGTCTGATCGATCAGGTTGTCAAAATCGCTCATTTTCTGCTCCTGTTTTTCGCTAGTTCTCTGGTGTCACTTCCTTAATGTCTTGATCAAACAGTAGCTTAACATTTTTCATTTTAAATGTCGTGTTTTGTCTTCCCGTAAATCTTTTCACTTAGGCTCACATAAGTTCTCTAGGATTTAGTTCGCAATGATATGGCGAGAAGCGCAGAACAGTTGTATTATATTTTTCTGCTTTATTTTCCACAGCACATTTCATAAAACGGTGTTTGTGTAAATTTGCTATGGTTAGTAGTCCTTTCTTTTTCAAATTGGATCCAAACTCAATACCTTTGGTAGCTAGCTAGTCGATAATTTCTTGTTTTCTCCAAGATGCTATGCTATCAGTCTCGGTGCACAAAGACGCCGAGACTGATAGCTTGCATTAGTCACAACCACAACCGAACCAGCCGGAAGATTTTTGACCAAAATAGTCTTCGAAATCATCCGAATTCATGTCCTCATGGTAATCTCCCGTCCGCCAGGACTGAAAAGTTAGCAAACCTTATTTTAAAAAAACCCTCTTCTCTGCCAATGTGCGCATATATTACTATCTTCCCTTTTTTCGAAGGCACTTTAATACCCGTTGACAGGCCTCCGATGAAATCTTGGCGGGCACTGGTTATATCTTTGTCTTGCCACATTTTTTTCTACTATATAACCTTCATTGATCCGCGTCTCAACAAGATATAATTTTTTCTTTTGCTCCCTGCTGGACTGCTTTATACTTCTCAAGTATTTTCGTCACCAGCAAATACTTTCATCGCTTTCCAGTAAAAGTGCTTTTCGGTTATGCTTTTCCCAGGCAAAATCCATATTTTTTAAAGTTGTCCATAAGAGTTTTGTAGTTATCAAAGGAATACTGTAATCTTGGCCAAGCTACATCAAAATTTTATCTAGAGTAGGTATTTCTTTTTTAAAATAAAAAGAGTGAACTTTTCTTCGAATTGCACATTTGGTATCTTCATCAAGGATTGTTGCTGGTCTTCCTGGAATTTTATTGAAAGGTTCCACTTGACTTGCTACCTTCCTTTCCCACAACAATTTGAAAACGGTGGACTTTCCAATTCCAATCATTCGGGAACATCGTTCAACAATTTCTTGTACAGTGAAACTAGGGTAATCGTGTTTTATGTACACACATTATTAAGAATAATAACTTTTTCCTGATAGTGGATAATTACTAGAACATCTGTTCGTTGGAGTGAATATCGCCATTTTATTAATATTATTATAATACAGGGTATAAAAAGTTCCTTGAAAAATTAAATAAGTATATATGTATATGACACTGGTCGCCAACCTTTTCAAGGTGTTGAGCTACTTCGATAATTTAGAAATAAACCGTGAGCTACCTACTTGTAACCAGCGTTTAAGCCAGTCTAAACGAAATAATGCACAGTTGTATTTGACATACATGTTTTTATGTAATTAATAAATACTTAACTAATACTAATACATACCTAAACAATAAACAAAATTTTCATATAGCCATAATGGCATGTCACATACGACTTGATAAAAGTAAACATTATAATTTAAATTTTAAACAAAAACATATGATAAAAAATGTGTGCATTCAATGAGAAGGTTGAAACTCGGACTCATCGATAATTTTTTTGATGTTCGCAGTGTATTTGATACAGCCATTCGAACCCAATTATCCAGATTTTCATTTGTAAGGCGATTGCGGTATTTATTCTTAATAAACTTCATATTGGAGAAACAAGATTCGCACAAATAGGTTGAAGTAAATAACTCTCTCAATTTTAAGGCAACACGACATAGAATTAAATATTTGTCTTTACTTACTATAGGTCAGATACATTTTGTACTTGAAACTAACGATTTGAATGCTAAATCACTTTGAAACGCAATCACTTCCATTTCAGTTGCAGCGATGTCTTCGCCAAAGTTCTGCATAACACAAGTTGCAAACTGTTGGAAGTGTGAAACAACAAATTGAGCCACCAATGCCATTTTGTTGAAATCCTTAAACCGATTTTTGAAGTTATCCTTCAAGTTAGAAACTATTTCTACATTGAGATAACTTCTCTGAAAGAACAGGAAAATGCTTGACATCACGGTTGATTAGGGTTTGTTCCCAAAACTCAAAATTTTTTTTATGAATGCATTTATATCGGAAATCATTACCGCCAGTTCTTTATCTCTTCCCTGAAGTTGCAAATTGAATTCATTAATATTGTCTGTAATGTCCACAAGACACCCAAAATCTCTAAGCCAAATTGAATTTTCCGATTCCTGAATCGGTTTGCCGCGTTGTTGGAAAAACTGAACTATGACAGATAGGGCTTCATTAAAACGTTTTGTTAACCCTCGTCCTCTACTTAACCATCGCACTTCAGAGTGAAGAAGTAGATCTCCATACTGACAATCAATTTCATCAGCTAAGATTTTGAATAAACTTTGTAATGCATGAGCTCTAATCTTGTTTACAATTTTTAACTACCAATTTCATGACGTTTAGTTTAAAAAAAATCCACATAAGGCTTGCTGATGAATAATTCAATAGTAACACAGAAATTGTGGATGAACGACAAAATGCTACAAGAGCCATATCACAACCCACCATACTGGAGCCCCGTCAGTTGTCAAGCCTACTAATTTTGAAATTGGAATTTTCTCAGAAGGTATAAAATTGTTTAAATGAGAAAACAATTCCTGTCCAGTGGTATATCCTTTCTGTGGAATAAAGTTCAAAATATCTTTAATCATAAAATCACTAAAAACCATCCTGACGAACATGGCTATCTGGGAGGTGTCAACCACATTGTCGATTCATGCATTTCAAGAAAGAAAGTTATTTAAGTCAGTTCTTAACTGTGAAAAAATATCCTTGCTCATTATTTCCCCTCGTCTCATCACTGTATTAGCAGAAAGTTACAACGATTTTATTGCTGAAACTATCTCATCAAAGTTGGAAAATAAGGAATTTGCATCTTCTAAAAACGCCTGTTTTATCATTTCCCAATCTTCATACGGTTTCTTTTTTCGTGCAATTATTTGGGACACACTGTTGTTGCCCAGAGCGCTCACTGCAGTGTTGGCACTGCTAGCTTTCAGATTGCGATTTTTTTTTCAAAATTTATGAACGCTTTTATTTTACAAGATATGTTGTGAGCTACCAGAAATGTTTTCGCGAGCTACCGGTAGATCGCGATCGACGGGTTGGCGACCACTGATCTAAGACAAGCTTCCACTAGGTCTATTAAGTTCTTATCGAGATTATCAAGATCCAATATGTCTGAGATAATGCAAATTAAGTCGATGATAGGAACATTTGTGTATAGTGACTCTAGATCGAAACTGACCAAAATATCTTCGGGATCCAACTGGACTTTCTTAAGCTTTTCCATGAAATGTGCAGAGTTTTTTATAAAATAATCTTTTTTTTCAGTAAATGAATTTTGTATGTGGGCGAGTCTACTGCACTGAGTGAAGATTTCACAAAGTTGTCATAATAAACTGTTAAATTAAGTCTTATTTAACCAACGAAAATTTCATATTAATATATTGGCAAAGATAAAAGTCATAGGGATGAGCCACTTATCTGTGGCATCGTATATATGTATGTATTTTAATAATAAAAATCCAATACAGAATTACAATAAACATGGTGATACAAAATTAAATTGCTTATTTTTAGGATCATGCCTCATTGAAATAAGACGAAAAGTTCCCGTAAACATAGGTCCGCAAATGCTTGGTTACTCAGATTACAGGGACGGATAATGACGCGTCTACAATTAATTTTCAAAATTATTTTGTCGAAAATGAAAATTATTAAAAGATACCTTAAATGCTAAAGGATCAAATGCACTTCATTCGTACAAAATTAACACAAACGTTTTTCAAAAACTCCTTGATAAAGAAGTGACCAATGTTCAGATGTTCTGGGGTTTGGTTGAAGGACATTATCCAGAGCTGGCCAAATGAGCAATTAATTTGAACTCCATACCAGCCTCTTCAGCACAGCTTGAAAGACTTTTTTCCAACTCGACCTTTGCTCACTCCAAGTTAAAAAATAGGTTATGCTCGGATAATTCAAAAATGATTACCTATATTTATTATCATTTAAAAATTAGGGATGAAAACAAGAGTGATGAATATTAGGTTCCTTTTGTACTGAAAATACAACCAAATCGAAATTAAGTTTTTAATAAATATAGTGTGTAAGCCGTTTATAATATTGTATTACATTTTTTGCTGCTTTGTTTCGTGTATGTTCATGTTTTTAAACAATATACACATAATACTGATTTACATTTATTTTTCAATTAAAATGCCTAAATGTATTTTCGACAGTCGAAAAAAAATTCCGACTTTTCAAAAATATAGTCCAATATGACATATTTTCGACGTACCATAACTGGGACAAAAATTACCCATTTTACTCTCCTGAACTATTATTCCAAGTTAACCTAGAATGGCAATGCCAAAGTTAACCTAGGATTAGAATGTCAGTCATTTTTTTATTTTGACACTGTCTTTTGCTTTTGATTTGAAAGCAATATTTATCTTTGTTTGAAAGCAAATACCTAATTTGTCCACATTTTATACATCATGCCGAAGCTAACGGAGGAACAAAAGTCAATAATTTTTACTCGACTTCGGAATGGAAAAGAAATTAGAGAAATTGCAGCAGAAGTGCATGTAAGCAAAAACACCCTTTTGTTAGCCAAGCAAAAAATTGCAGAATATGGTGGTATCATTAAGAGACCAAAGGCGGGACGTCCAAAAGTTTCAACACCGAATCAAGATCATAAATTGGTGCAGTTCCTTAGAAACAATCCTTTTCAAACAACACTACAGGCTAAAGAAGAAATCAATTTCCCAGGTTCTGCAAATACTGCAAGAAGAAGGTTACGGTTATCAAACCTAAGGAATCGTGCTGCTTCTAATAAAATATTCCTTACAGAATTTAATAAGCAAATGAGGTTGGAATTTGCAAGGGAATATGAAAATCAAGATAATGTCTGGGAGAATGTGCTATTTTCTGACCGAGAAAACTTTTCAATCATGCCATAATGGAACACTGCGCGTGTATAGCCCTGTTGGGATGAGGTATGATGAGAGATATACAGGGAAAATAAACCAGAGTGGTCGTTTTTCTGTAAACGTTTGGGGTTGGATAAGTATAAGGGGTCCAGGAGTGAGTGACTGAAGAAACGCTTAATGCAGATGTTTACTGCAATTACTAGAAAACATTATGCTACCTTCTGTGAGGCCAGTTTTTGGACACAACTTTGTATTTCAACATGATAATTGCCCTATACATAGAGCTAGAGTAGTGCAAAATATATTATCGAAACTTTGCCCTGGATTTCAAAACGCCCTGATGAATTCAATTGAAAACGTCTCGGGGAAAATGATCAAACAAATTTATAAGAAAGGATTTCGGTCTCGTAATCAAGACGATCTTCGACAATTAATCGTTCGAGCTT
Source organism: Kuschelorhynchus macadamiae (assembly GCA_030620095.1). Classification (NCBI taxonomy): domain Eukaryota; kingdom Metazoa; phylum Arthropoda; class Insecta; order Coleoptera; family Curculionidae; genus Kuschelorhynchus; species Kuschelorhynchus macadamiae. The sequence continues at coordinate 97,720 of JAUTXW010001168.1, read as the reverse complement.
GTAACGAAATAACCCCTGAATATACAAGAGACTTGATCTTAAGCATGCCTCAGATATAGGCTATTTATTTAAGTTTTAGTTTATGATTATTAATTAAAAATTAAAAAGAACTAGGTCTAATTGGGGCAAGTTTTGTTTACCTGAAATGGGTTATTTGGAAAAAAAATATTTGATTGCCTTCTAGAAGCCCTTCTTAACAACGGAAATGAAAAATTTTCCTGCGGAAATGCGTCATTTCCATTGTACACCCCTTTTTTTTTTTTAATTTACAAGCTTGCGGGATCTTGGAGCGAATAGGGGTGCTCGGTGGGGTAAAAATACTTTAAAGGGAAAAGAAATCTTTTCTAGAAGTGTTTCTTAACAACGGAAATAAAAAATTTATTGCAGAAACGCGTTATTTTCATTTTCATACACAGTTTAGTATACCTGAAATCAGTTACATGAAAACTTTGCTTGGCATCTCATCCCAAATGCATTCCCAAGCACCAAACTGTTACTGCGGAAATTTGTCGTTTTAATTTTCCGACAAAATTTTGTATAGTTTAGTTTACCTGAAATCAGTTACATAAAAAAGAAACTTTGCTAAACTTTTTCCTATAAAAATGTAAAAATTTGTCTGCGGAAATTTGTCAACATTTTTCACGGAAATTTTGAGCGCTTTTCCAGGGCGCGGCACGATTGCGGACGAAACATTAGTATTCAGTTTTTCACAAAATGAAGTAAGGGCACGATTGCGGAATGTAAAAATAATGGCTGAACGCATCGTATTGTCAACATTTTATACCCGTATACGTGACAGCCCGAAATTTTTTTTAGATAATCTCAATAATTTGTCTGAGTCACGAAGTTTCAAAGTATCTGTCTGCATATCTTTGAGAACTTCAAGGAATATAAACAAAGAAGGATGATTCTTTCTTGAGTCAGGCAATCGAACAAATATATACGATTTTGCCTCCATCCGCAATCATGCCTTCGTTTTCGTTACTTAAAAAATGTAGAAGAATTTAGAATGTAAATCAAAGTTTTTTTTTGTGTAACTTATTTTAGATATTCTAAACTATACAAAATTTCCGCAGAAAATGAAAATGACAAATTTCCGCAAACATTTTAACATTTTCGTGCTTGGGAAAGAGTTTGGGATGAGATGCAATGCAAAGTTTTCATGTAACTGATTTCAGGTATACTAAACTGTGCAGAACGGAAATGACGCATTTCCGCAGCAATATTCTTATTTTCCGTTATTTAGAAAAGCTCCTAGAATATGTAAAACTAGATACTTTCCTTATAACCAATTTCAGGTAAACGAAACTTGGGCCGTCTAATTTTATGGTTAGGTTATATTTGTGAAATATATTTCTTGATTTTACGGCAAAAATATTGGTAAATATATCATTTCAATTTTAATTTTAAAAATTTTGTTGGCCGAAAGGCATAAAAATGTGTGATTGGATTACATTCCATGAGTGATACTAAAGGTGGGTTTATACAGCAGGTCAAATAAAATAAAAATTAAATTAAATTGAGGTACCTAACACTGCAGTCAGATACCGGGTCTTACAAAGTTAACAAAATTTGAGACCTTTTGAGTAATTCGAATAACAGCAAAAGTTTTAAACTTTGAATGATATATTAGAATGACATAGCGTTACCATTTAAGCTAGTTAGACATTTCAATTTCCATGTTTAATGTTACAGACGTTGACGCAAAGAAAAATGTGTAAGAAGTACATTTTTTTTTCAGATATTGTTAACTGTTTTTCCGTAAAATCCTTCCCAAGTATTAAAAACATGGTTAAACATTTTAAAATTCCATCCAAAAATATTAAAAATTAAACATTAACGCCCGTATTCACTAAAGAAGTTTAAATTTAGAGCAGGTCTACCTTGACAGTTATAGGTTTAAGATGACATTTCTAACAACTGAACAAATAATTTTTTTAAATGTCACAGTTACAAGATGACAACGGCGAACTAAGAATTTTAAGTACCATAGCAACTAGACCTGGTCTAACTCTTAAACATACATACAGCTTACAAATATTGACATCTTCCTATTAAAATCTTAAAAATAGTTCATTAACCATAAATAAACGAGTAAATAAACATTTTATCTCTTAAACTTTTTAAGACGTCAGTAATGAAAAATTTCAGGACCCACGTTCATAGAAACTTTTCACCTTTCCTTAACAATAACTTACTAAGAGGATGGGGCTTAAATTTGAATCACCCTGTATGTGGTCACTACATTCCTCAATGAATGTCATTTATTTAGAAGAAATCGAATCAAAGTATTTATTAAATTTACATACATAATATTAAAAAAATTTCTTTTTATTTTTAGAAACCATCATACTCCTGATTTTCACTTGCTCCACCTAACATTACCAAGCCATGTTGTTTTTGAAACACCCTGTTTAAACATAATAATAGTATGTTTCCATTGCGAATCATTAAAGCTAATTAAATATTACTTTAACAGGGTTCTGATAAAGGCGCGACCTACATTTTGAGAAACAATGATAGGAATAATTTGACAGTACTAATACAAAGGCGTTTTGAAAAGTAGGTTTCCTAACAAATGAGTAGCCTTAACACGAATGTTTAAAGATGCACATTATAGTTTCTGTTTAATGTCGTCAGCATTTTTAACGGATTATTACAATAAATAATAACGTCTCGAATACAAAGCCATCATTCAAATCTAGGGTTTTGACTTTCAAGAATAAACTTTCTCTTTGTTCAACCTATTATAAAATTAATAAACAGTTGTTTGTTTAAAATAAGTTAAATAAATACACCAATTTATACTGGAGGTTTAAAATTCTTACATATGGATTAAGATAATTTAATTTTGATAACTGAACAAGCTACCAAAGTAAATTTGTTTTCATGGTAAGGCAAAACATCAAAAATACAACTCTTGTAAAATATTTCTATTAGTTCAATTATAAGTCAAAATGGATATTATTAAAAGATTTACATTGACGGGAATTGATAAACAAGTGCTTACTAGACTGATTCAAATTCTATAAAGTCCCCAAAAATAATAGTTTTGCTCAAGCGGCTATCTTAGAAAATGGAGGCGTGAATTCAATCTCTAACTTTTTTTAAAAATGTAATTCTAGGATATAAAAATTTAAAACAACTCCTACATGAGAAAGACTCCCAAGTATCTAGTGTCTATTTAAAGTTTAAAACAATACAGGACCATAATATTCTGAGAAATGATAATAATAATAATAATATTAATAATAATAATAAATCGTCTTTGTCTGGTAATTTTTAAAAATGTAAAACAAAACTAAATAACCAAAACATAATTTAACAGACAATAATGGCGAAGTGTCATCTTAACCAGTAAAAAACTTATAACCTCATTATATAGACGGTGTTTCTTAATAACATGCTTGGGTCCATTTTGAGAAAAAAACTTCGTATAAACATAAAGGTCTTAACTTTTGAACTACAAGTGCTTTAAGGTAAAAATTGTTTTTTTTTTTTCAAATATTTGCGAAACTACTTTCGATATTTATGTGAAATGAAATCAAGGGTCATTTTCTGGCGTACAATTTATATTTTTATTCTTGCCAATGGCGTTTGTACAGGATTTGAACTGAATCATTTTAAAGAGGAAAGTGATACACCACTGCTATTTCTTAAAACAAAAATTATTTTTGATATCCTCATTCCTTTTTGAGCAAATCTGGTCTCTTGATTTTTTTATGTACTATTTTCGAAGAAAAAAAATAAAATTCATTCATTAAATTTGCATGTTGTTATGAAATTGGGTATTATCAAGGTTTAAAAACGTATCTAGTAGGTAAGAAAATTTTGTTTTGTAAATATAATCTTAACAGTTGTCTACCTAGTCCAGTTGTCACATATTTAAGTCATTAAAATTAACAATACATATTATTAAAAAAACATGGTCCATTTTACGAATACTAAGTTTGCAGATATGCATTAAATCTTTGGGCTTGCTGATGGAAACGCCCTGGAAGCCAGACGGTTGTATGAAGACCACTTTCCAAATAGAAATATGCCAGACAAGCATCTAAAAGGAGTACAGCGTAAGAACACGAGAAATTGAGAAAGCGGTTGTGAATTTTGTTGAAGAAGTCCCCTTAAGTACACAGAAAAATTTGAATATCTCACATATTTTTTTTTGGAAAATCATCCATGACTTTTTATTTTATCCTTACCATATCCAATGGGTTTAGGCTCTACCCCCTCGCGACTTTCCATTACTCATGAACTTTTGCCAATGGTTTCTTCAAAGTGTATGAAAATCCATTATTGGATACTGAAATTTTATTGAGCGATGAAGCATATTTCCAGAAACGCCATCCAAAACTTTCACAATAATAATTTTTTGGCTGAAGAAAACCCACATGCAATCTTGGAATCCCATCACCAGGAGCATTTTTGCATTCACTTATGGGCTGGGATATGAGGTGATTATTTAATTGAACCATAGTTTCTTCATGAGAGGTTGAATGGGCACAATTACCAACCAGTTTGTAGTTTTAGTAAGAAATCGCCTGTGGTTAATGCACGACGGGACGCCAGCGCATTTGAGTGCTCTGGCGTGCGAATATTTAAACTAATATTACAATAATCGCTGGATAGGTTGTGGAGGACCTCCTAGGTCCCCGGACCTCAATAGTGTAGATTATTTCTTAGGGGGTCATCTTAAAACATTGGTTTACAGCACACCAATTCATACTGAAGAGCAGTTGAGAAATCGCGTCATATAGTTTCTTGCAAAAATATTGGAAACACTCCCGGCATTTTCCAAAGAGTATGTGAGTCCAAGAGAAAAAGAGCAGAGGCATGAATATTTGCACGAGGTGGACATTTTCAACATCTGATTTAATTTATTTCTTTGTGCGTCCTGGGTAATTTGGTTTTAGCATTCCAAAATGTATTTAGATTACTTCAATTTCATAATATTACCATATAAAGACTATTGCCTTCAATAAATTATTGTTTTTAGTTAGAAGAATTGTTTTTTCTCGTAAAGGGTCTAGCGAGATGCAAATAATAAATTCTTTTTTTTTTCAAAAACTACACGTAAAACGTAAAAACGTAATCAGATTTGCTCAAAAAGGAATGAGGTTTTCAAAAATAATTTTTATTTTAAGAAAAAGCAGTGGCGTGTCACTTTCCTGAATTTCATTCAATTTTATGACAACGACTTGTGATTGTCCAATTTATTGTTATATTAGTAATTTTAGCCGTTTTATTTTATGATGATGCCCAATTTGTTAGTACATCACTGTAGTTTCAACCGTTTACGTAATATTTTTTTAGCATTATGTAACTATTGTAATGTCTTTTTTTTAAGTCTATATGCTTAGTTTAAGCTATCATCTTAGTTTGTACGACTTTTTAAGAATATGGCTGTTTACAAGAGTTTACTCTTTATACAATAAAGCGATTTTTTGACTTGACTTGATTTGATTCTGGGCAGAATAAAAAAATAAATTGTATTCCAGAAAATACCTCTTGGTGCATAACGCTTCATACCAAGTTTCACAAAAGTATCTATAGTTTCGCAAATATTTGAAAAAACAATTTTTGCCTTAAAACTTTAGCACCCTGTAGTTCAAAAAGCCTTTGGGACATATGTTCATACGAAGTTTTTTTCTGATTGTAGACCCAAGAATAATCTCCTTAAATATTAGGATGCTATTAAGAAACACCCTGTCTATAATGACCCACAAAAATATTTTTGCATTAAAAACAGAGTCGCAAGGCTTTATCTGGACCATCATTTCAAAGAAAATATTATAGTGTAGTTTCTTATTAGACCTAACGGTCTTGGAAATAGCATAGCTGTAATTTTAATGTAGACTGAAGTAACTAACTCAATTTCCTAATACCGTTAGTGCTTAAGTTTATTTAGCATAACTGACCCCTTCTAAGTGGCAAACTGTTTATTTAAAACAAATATTTTAAGTTATTATCATATCCATGATTAACACGATTAAAAGAGTTTTTGTTTGGCTAAATAATTCGGTGTAATAAAATAAATAAACATCTCCCGTGCTGTTGAACTTACAGTGGTTGTTCAAGATTGTATAATGATAAATATAATCTAAGGCAAATATATAGATTTAGTTTATGAGATACTGCAAAATATTTCAACAGAAAAAGAAATTTGAAAAAGCAATTTAAAATTTTAAATAAACAAACTGTATTCATACCTTGTAAGTATCAGCCAGGTTATAACAGATTTGAATTTATCTTTCTAACATTTGTACAACATAAATAATGAGGTAAATGTGGATGGAGAAGCAAATAATGTAAAAAATAAAATTTGTCCTTACATCAAAATAAATGAAAAAGAGGTTAGGAGATACTGCCAATGTGACAGTGGCGGTAACAATCAAAGCTGTGGCAGAAATTTCCTTTATTTGTTTTTTCCTATAAATTTATTAATACATTTTTACTTTAAATTTAAAGTGTTGATATTTACATTTTTGTTGCAAATGTAATCGTAATCTTGAAGTTTGAAACTTTCTTTAAAGCGATTTTTGTTTTTGGTTAAACCGATTTGACTTGCAAAATAAATAAAAAATAAAATAAAATAATAAATGCAATGATTAAACAGTTGTTTTAATGTTCTTTGTAGTGTTGCTACTTTGCAATAACATTTACAGATAATGATAACAATACGTGAGGATCATCATCATTAGAAAAAAAATAAAATATAATCTTCAGATACCAGTGACACAGATTCTACGTACAGACTAGATGGGAAGGGATTAATATTCCCCATATATCTAAATTTTGTGGCCTTGACGCCGCAAACTGCTACGGAACAACAGTTACAAAAACGAGGAAAATAATTAGTCCCGCACTGTATGGAGGAAATTCCCATCTGGTAGGTGTAATCTGTGCCAGTGACGTGCATAAAATATGTCAAAAAATAGCATTGCCTGCCCTATAAAAATGATTGGATACTCAACATTTTCCATTGTACGAATTTTCAATTTTTTTTATAATTATATATTTTTTTATAAAAATTCTATTACAGAGTGCATGATAGAACGATCAAAAATTAAAACAAAGTATCCAGCCACCTAAAAATACTCTACCACAGAAGAATCTTATTAAGACCAACTAGGCAAGCAAAAAACCATTGCTATTAAAAATCTTATGGGATCCAAAAGCAGTATTTTTGTACGAGTGAGACAAATATGTAAAAAATAGTATACTATCTAAATTGCTGAAATTCTTTATCCTCCCCTTTTCAAATAGAATCTCTGATAACTTTAACGTAAATTTAATAATTTAATGTACATTCTTGAAGGGAAATTTTAAACCTCCCCAGAAGCAATTTCTAAATACGCCACTGATATGTACAGGGTTTCCAGAATAAGATCCTCTATCCCCTTATCCCAGAAATTTCAATACGAAAGTTTCTTGCTTTCACCCCTGTTTTTTATTTTTATTAGGAGCATATACACAGGGTGTTTAATTTTTGATACTCCAAGAACTGTCTTATTTTAAATAGGACACCCCATATATAGATATGATTTGAGTTCCTCTTAAATTTCTTCAAAATTTACCACGAAATCTATATACCTATTTTTTACCGTTATGGAGATATTAGCAAAAAAAGATGTCTTAAAAATGTCAAAAACACAAATAAAACGACTAAAATAACCAAAGGCTAATTTTTTCGCAAACATTAGGGCACGAAATACTTAATCATGTCAATATTACAGTTTTTAAATACAGGGTGTTTTGAGATATATGCCAAACAATGTTTGAACTCCGGAATATCGGAAATCTCTAATAGGATACCCTGAATGTTATTATATTTTTTCAATCCTCTATAAAATTTTACGTTATACAGGGTGTAGACAATCTTATTTATGATTCCATATCCAAATGCATAAACAAAAATGTAAATACGAAATATTAGTTCTATCTTAGATATAATTTTGTATTTAAAAATGAAATGAAATGACGTAAAGTGCGACGAACGGATCTTGGGCTGTAACATTTGTGGCAGAAATTTCCTTTATTTGTTTTTTCCTATAAATTAATTAATACATTTTTACTTTAAATTTAAAGTGTTGATATTTACATTTTTGTTGCAAACGTAATCGTAATCTTGAAGTTTGAAACTTTATTTAAAGCGATTTTTATTTTTGGTTAAACCGATTTGACTAGCAAAATAAATAAGAAATAAAATAAAATAATAAACGCAATGATTAAACCGTTATTTTAATGTTCTTCGAAATATTAGTTCTGTCTTAGATGTAATTTTGTATTTAAAAATAAAATGAAATGGCGTAAAGTGCGACGAACGGATCTTGGACTGCAACATTTGAAGGGATCGGGCGATAAAACACATAAAAAGACCTCGCCTTGTGTGCTGTTGAGAAGCACTCGATATGTTCGACGGTTTTTTTCTACTCGTCGAAGCCCACGACTCGTTCGTCAGACTTTACGTATCAACTGTGTATGTGGTGTATACAATGTGCAGTTTTCTTTCAACGTTTGCCGCAGGTTCTGTTCCATTACGAAAGTCGATACACATTCTAATCCTATTCCTTAATTCATCCACATTATTACTCAGAATTCGATAAACGCGATATTTTAATGTACCCCAGAGGATGTAGTCATATGGAGTCAAGTCGGGACTTCTCGGTGGGCATGAATAAATTCAAATATTTAATGTATATGCCCCGAAAAATAGCGCACCAAACATGAACCCTTTGTCGACCTTGCTTTCGAATTTCTCCGAAAAAAAAAACTATATTTTTTTTTGTTAAATATACCTGCCGTAGTAAATATGGTTTTATCTGTTCGTGTTCGTACCAGATTCGTGCAAAAATGTAATTTTCGAAATGACGATACATCATTAAAGAACAATATTCTAATCGCGGTTCATAATTTTCTGGCTTCAATCTTGCAAATGTGTCTGCACGGTACCCGTTTATTGCCATGAAAACTTGTATTGAGTGTCTGGAAACATCCAAAAAACTGCTAGAATCACTCAAAAAATTTTCTGGGATTTCTTCAAAATATAGCGCTGCTTCTGTTAAAACATTCCGGGGCTTGTTTCTCTTTGTATGTTTTACAATCCCGCTCATTTCGAAGAAAATGGATTTTTCAAGAATTCTTCCTCTTGGAAATGCTTGTTGATAGGCTCTGACTGAAAAGCAATATTTCTGGTAAACTATTTTAACATGTTACGCGACATGACCAATGTTACCATGTGACACACATGGCACACCACGATCTATAAATCAAATTTAGCTGATGGTGTTAATAGTGCTAATGGATTGGGGAAATATATAGAAGGACGTGGTATAGAATATAGGATTTGCAGTTAAACCATTTTGTCAAACTTGCAATGTCTTTATTTGTGTTTAGTGTATGTTTCAAAATAGGATACTAAAAATTTAAAATTATCGTTAACTGTTTAACTAGGATAACCAATAAGCAATGGTCTCTTTTTTTTCTTAATATCTGGAAAAATATGCACACTAGGTATATTGAGTGTTAAATAAGTTAGGATTAAAATTTTATAGATCCATAAAAGATCTCGCAAAACACCCCGTATATCAAAACTGAAATATTGATAGGACTAAGTATTTTCTGAATCCTAATATGTCTGCTACAAGAAAATTAGCATCTGTTTCTTTTTGTTTTTGACCTTTTTTAAGTCATCGTTTTTCGTATGCCGATATTTCCATAACGGTAAACGAGAGGCATTCTTGACAAAGCTGAGTTAAAATTTAACGAGAGGGTCATATTCAAAATAACAAAATTGATACTTGGTTCAAAGAAACTAAGGGCCCAGTTTATAACCAGCAATAAAAATAAAAAAATATAAGTGAAAGCAAGAAACTTTCATATTGATTTTTTTTCCATCTTTTATAATTTCTGATATAAAGGAATAGATGATATTATTCTGGACACCCTGTACACATGCAGGATGACCACCGACATATATGCCCCCTTTTTACTTCCCTCGTAAAGGGAAGTATTGTAACCGTTTGTTCTTTATTTAAAAAAAAAACAGTTTGAAATGTGAGCTTCTATGAAACACTATTTCTCATTGACAATTGTTTTAACTTCCGCTAAAGTTTAAAATTCTCTAAATGTTAGTTTTTAATTTTTTTGGCGAAGCTATAGGCACTTGATTTATTTCGCTTAGTTGACCATGCCACAAAATTTATGGCAATTTTAGGTTTTTTATTCAGACTTGATTAATAGCGAAACATATAAAAATTGCAATAAAAAAAAAATGCCTAAATTATCTTGTTATAAAATAACTTAATATTATTTATCAAAAGAAAACGACTATTTTTTTAGTGTTTGGACCCATTTACTTTAAAAACCAAAATAGCAAAAATATCTTTTTATTGCGTTTGTTTCTAAAAACTGAATTGCTTTAGTAATTATTTAAAAAAATGAAAATGAAACCATAAATAACGTAATTATTTGCACATTTTATTTTAATACACTACCCATACTCACACCAATAATAAAAATTTAAATCATTAGAGGCCCTCTTCATTCTCTTAAATTTTAAAATTAATCTCTAAAGCAATTCAGTATCTATTAAAAATTTAAATAAAAACACTGTTGCTATTTTGGTTTTAAAAATTATTGGGTCTAGATATTAAAAAAATAGAGAAAATTTTTTTTAACAATTCATTTTAAAAAGTTATTTTATATCAAGAACATTTAGACAGTTTTTGTATACAACTTCAGGAAATGAAAAAAATTCTTATCATTACACTTTAAAGTTAATATTCTACTTAAACTATTTCCTGTTATCCTTACTTATATTTTTATAATAAATTGAGTTTAAAAAAAAAGATCTTTTTTATAAATAAGTGAATTCCTATTAAACCATTTTTTTACAAAAACTACCGCAGTGTTTTTTCCATATGACAAAAAATGTTTTAGTGTTTGAGTTACTTTAAATTAGGCTTAAACATTTAGAGTACAGAGATTTATTATTACCTACCCTTCTTTAAACGGCAATATATGCCACTGTCGAATACCCAACAAAATGATAACCGAATTCAGTGGCGTGTCCCCTGGCGTTCCATACGTCCTGTCAGGCTTCGTGATTTCATATAGTACCTCGCCAGCATTTAGCGCAAATGTAGATAATCAAAAATTTCCAAGATAAACGAGCAAGTAAAAAGTCCAATTTCATAACTTATTTTGTCGATCTTTGAAACCAATCCACTTTTCATTAGTATTTAATAAAATAGTTTCACCGATTTTAATAAAACTTGGCAGGTTTTTTTGTAGTGGTAAGGGGCTTACTTGACCTTAATAAGATTTGATTTGTCTATTCCGGTGTCGTTCTAATATTTGACATTTTGAAACGTGCTTTTAAAGTGTGTAACAGTGAACTGTTAACTTATGTGTTCAAAATCGATAAAATGGCGAGGCTAACCGGAATTATAACGTTGCAGTTCGCATCTTCAATGAACGCTTTCCGGAACGTCCAATGTGCAGGAAATACTTTTAAAATTTATTGTCAAAATTTCAAGTAATAAGGATGCTAAAAGATTCCGTAAGATCTGGGATACCCAAAATTAGCGAAAACGTGAAAGTTCAGGTCAAAACTGAAATGGTTGTAAATCCTAGACAATGTACTAAGCAAGACGCTGAGACATGCAATAGTTCGCGTTCGCCCGTTAAGAACATTTTAAAGTCCAATAAATTGTATTCTTATAAAATGAGAATTGTCCACAAATTAACCAAAGATGACCCTGACACGGGACTGAAGTTTTGTGAGATTATGGCAGAAAGAATCACAGCAAATCCCAATTATCTGCGCCATATTTGTTTTAGTGATGAGAGCACCTTTTTCCCGAATGAAAAAAAAAAACAACACTCAAGTTGTAGATATTGAAGTAATGAAATCCTTCATGTGTTTCGCGAAGGACCCAGTTTCCTCAAAATATAAATGTTTGAGCGCGTATTTTGGATGATCATATTTTTGGAAAAAATTCTCGGATTCTTTGGACGTATCATCGACGTGTGTGCAGGAACAAATCCTGAAACCGTCCATAATGTGAGGGAAGAATTCAGAAACAGGATATTCATTTATCAAAGTGTGCAAGGCGGACATTTACAACATCTTTTAAAATGAAAACTTGACGTTTTTTTTCTGCTTGTTTCAGTTTTTTATTAATTATTATAGTTTTAAAAAAATATGTACCGTTTCATATTCGTGCTTCACTTAGTATGCAGTATTGACATTGGTACCCTCAAAAAATATCCCAAATGTCATTAATAATGATTCCATTACGAAATACTGATCATCATGTGAGAACTGCTGAATCAAATCTGGCGTTGAATTAAAAATAAAAAGACCTTTAAATCGATGTATCACTCGACCCCCACTTCCATAAAACAAATTTCGAAACTGCGCCCAGCTGTTTTCTTGACTATACCTAAAATAAATACTTTTTTTTGTTTTTTTTTTCTTTTCTTTTCTTTTGCTTAGCTTTTGTTTTGTCTCACATTTCGTGTTTCTTCAAAATAGCTGTCATTATAATTATACACTGTTTGTTCTATTGAGTTTACCTTTTTTTCTCTCTAATTTTATAAATAATTTGGTATCATGAGTGGCAAGGAGAGCAATGTTAATTCATCGCAAAAGTCGACTGCTTGCTTCAAATGCTGTGTAAACAAGGAATTTTCTAGTCTAGTTTGTATCATATGCTGCAACGTCTTTCATCTCAGCTGCATTACCAGAAGAAGCTATTTCAAAGTAATAGAAAATCACCGAGTTTACTGTTCTAAGAAGTGTGAAGAAAATCATATAAGTAAAGAAAATAAACTCACTGAATTCGAGAAGTTTGAGGAAAGGTTTGGGGGCACTGAATCAAGCTCTGAGGTCCCAAGAGCAAATTTATGAAAGGAGTATCTGTAAGCAGGATGAACAACTTGCTGAGCATCAACAAGAAATAAAAAATTTAATTGCCACCCTTAATGCAAAGGAATCCCTTCTACTTCGGCATCGAAAAAATTCGCTGAGTTTCCAAGAAGATGTTGCGGAGGCAGAGCAGCATTTTGAGGAGAAATTAAGGGAATCCCGCCAAACAATATTAAATAAAAAGATATCCAAGTTTGAAGAAGAAAAAAATACTTTAAGTGAAAAATTTATCAACGAACAGGTACGGTCAAGGAAATTGGAAAACGAACTAAGCGACTTAAATCAAACCATGAAAGACATGCTGGCTAGCTTAAAGACGTTGGAGGTAGACAATGACTGGTATTAATTTGAATTAAGTAAGCTAAGAAGTGCGGTAAATATACAAAAGTTACCAATCGTGAACCCAGATGAAAGGAAGTCATCTCCAAAAGCACAACAATTAGAAAAACAAAAAAGACGACCCCAGATATTGATAATTGGAGATGCGGTGGTCAAAGGTTCAATTCAAATTATTAAAAAAATCACTAACAATAGATATGATATAAATTGTCAACAGTTGGATAGGGTAAACTTCAAAAGACTCTCGCGGGAATGTATTTCTCTGTGTAGGGGTTTTTCTAAAAGTGACTGTGTTCTGTTGTTTACCGGCATATATGAACCAATTATAAGCAAAAAAATACAAGACACCATCGAGAATTTGATTGAGAAAACAAAAGACACTAATCTTTTCATTATTGGCCCCCCTCTACGATATAATCGTCCAGTGTTGAACGACTTTATAGCACAACAAAATGCATTTATTGAGTCAACGATAAGCGGTTTCCATGCATGTTTCTTGCCATTGATAACCAATTCACGGAACGGAGCTTTAGATTATGCAACTAAATCTGAGCTTTTTTCGTATATCTTTCGATTTTTTTTTTTTTTTTGATGGACGCAGGCTATTTTCCTCTTTCTCTCAATCGTCACCAGGTGTGGAGATGATTAATGATTCCGTCGAGAATAACAGCCAGCAAAATTTTTGTCAACTGCCCAACGTTCCAACTCACAATTAGAAATGGTAACTGGTGGTAAGTGACAGATCTTCAGCGGATGGTAGTCTTGTCATCTTTTACCAAAATGTCATGAATTAATTGACCAAAATTAATGAAATTTCTCTTAGCGTCATATCTTGCGACTATGACGTAATATTTCTCACCGACACTTGGCTTAATGGGGATAACAATAAAATATTTAAAAATGAATATATACTTTTTCGAGCAGATAGAAGTTATAAGGAACTAGGGTTTCAACGCGGCGTCGGCATATTGATTGCCGTTTCTTCTTTTTTTCAGGTTTCTATGATTGTTACTCCTGCTTATATCGAGTTCGACGCTGTTTGGGTTCTGATGAAGGCAGGCAATGCAAGTTTGGTGCTAGGATGTGTATATTTTCCACCTAATTCTAACCAGGAATGTTATCAGTCTTTCTCCAATACCTGCGAGTCGCTGAGAAATAGATTCAATAACCATACATTTTTTATTCTTGGGAATTTTAACCTTCCTCCGGTGGAATGGATCTATGAAAAAAATTCACTGGTTCCAAAATGTTTACCGTCCCTAGCTTCTGAAACTCTTTTTGTGACAATGAGTTTTCTTGAATTTCAACAAATGAATTCTCTTTGCAATCACATGGGCAGAATTTTGGATCTGCTATTTGCTGATGATTTCATTAGTGTTTTCGTTTCATCTTCAAATTTTCCTCTTGTACAGATTGACCCCTACCATTCAACAATTGAAGTGAAGTATAAAATTAAATATGTTTCGCCGATAAAAAATCAAAATCAAGTAAGTGTTTACCAGTTTCATAAAGCAAATTTCGTCAATTTGGGTATTTACTGATATTAACAGAATGGTTGAACAGTTCTATAAGGTTTTATTTCAGGGTATCAATAATTGTATCCCCAAGAAGATCGTGGCTGACTGTAAATATCCCAAATGGTTTGACCTTCCCTTAAAAAAACTTATTGGGCAAAAGAATTGCTTATACAAAAGATATAAAAGGACCGACAAACTTGCTGACTATTTGGCCTATTCTGACATAAGACGTGAGGTTAAACTTCGAATTGATATGTGTTATCTTACATATGTCACACAGACTGAGCTACTTATCCTGGAAAACATTAAATACTTTTGGTCATTTGTACAAGAAGGGACTCCAATCTGCCCAGTGTTATGAATTTTGACGGGCAAGAAATCACTGGATCAAATAACATCACAAATGCTTTTGCTACTCACTTTCAGTCTTGCTATACTTACCACCATAATTTAGACTTTAGTAAAATTGATCCAATAAGTTATTCAGGAAAGATACTATCAACATATTGTTTTACAGAGGAAGAAATCTTTAATAAATTAAAGGAGCTTGATCCTTCCAAGAATGCTGGCCCTGATGGAATTCCTACTATTCTATTGCAACGATGCTGTGAGTCATTGTCTCAGCCTCTATGTATAATTTTTCAGAGATCCATTAGTCTGGGTTCCTTTTCTGAATTTTCGAAGTTTTCTACCCTTCTGCCAATTTTCAAATCTGGTGATAAAAGTGATGTGAAGAACTACAGAGGTATTTCTTCACTTTCACATATACCAAAGCTCTTTGAGGCAATTATCACCGATCATATATTTGAGTCTTTAAAACACTATATTATGAGTATGCAACACAGTTTTTATCGTGTTCATTCAACAACTACCAATCTTTCAAAACTACTTAGTGACATCGGTTTAGGCTGGCAAGCAGCATATCTAAGCCTTTTGACAGTGTTTGCCATAAGCTTCTGTTATGGAAATTACAGCAAATTGGTTTTTGTGGAAAATATCTTGGGTGGATCAAATCGTATTTATTTAATTGTCGCCAGCAAGTCAACATATGCGGTTCAGTCTCCAGGGAGGTTCTTGTGACATTGGGTGTCCCGCAAGGTTCGCATGTGGGTCCAGTTCTCTTTCTGCTCTTTATAAATGATATAATATCCTGTTTCGAATTTTCTGAATGTCTTTTATATGCAGACAACTTAAAATTCTTCTCACCAATCTCCTCAGACTCCAGTCCTCTGCAGTCTGATATGGAAAGGCTCGTCAAATGGTGCAGAACTAATTATCTCTCTCTTAACATCTCGAAATGTAAAGTGCTCCGTTTTCACAAATGTATTAATACCATACCCTCCACCTACTTCATAGATTGTTGAAGTTGTTAGTTCTTTCACGGACCTAGGTTCTATTTTTGATGAAAATCTTACTTTTAATCTACATATTGATAACATTGTACTTAAGGGTTTTAGACTTCTGGGTTTTATAAAGCGACATACGAAACACATAACTGATACCAAAGCAATTGGGTGTCTCTATAACTCATTGGTTCGTAGCATTCTAGAATATTGTTGTACAATATGGAGTCCATCATACCAGTGTCACATCGACAGAATTGAAAAGATGCAAAATAGGTTTTCAAAATACCTCTTACATAAATTGCATTTCCCATATCAAGGTCTGTCATCTAATACTAGAGCTCTTCTTTGCGACCTTCAAACTCTTGAATTTAGAAGAAAGAAGGCACTTCTGGTCTTTTTGCATACATTGGTGACTGTGAAGTGCTACTTGGATCAGACTCGTTTTTAGTGCCTATTAGAAGAGTAACACAATCACAGCTGTTTGTTGAAAGGTACCACCATACAAATTATGGGTTTAGCGCATTTGTTGACCCACTGGTTCACAATTACAATCGTCACTTCTCAGAATATGATATTTTCAGATTATGCACTTTGCAGCTGAAAAGGCAGTTAACCGGATTTTTTTTGGCCCATATTGATGTTAGTTTTTGTTTATGTAGTTGTGTAGTTATTATTTACGTATTATTTTACTTCAATTGAAAATCTTTCTCATTGGTAATTTTTGTTTGCTAATCTGACATATTTTTTCTTACGAGTTACTGACTTCATTATTTATTTATTTGACATTATTTGCGAATGCGTACCATTTGGAATGTTTAGCATTCTGTAGTGTACGTTTCTGAAGGGCCACTTACATTAATAAAAAATTAACTTTAAGAGACAGAAAAAATTGTTAAACCCGAAAATGTAGGGTCTATTATATAATTTATAAAAAAAATATTATTTACATTCATAGCTATAAAAGATGTCTCAAAAATGGTTGGCAGACCAGCTACTTCTTTATTAAAACATCCTGTGTCTCACATCTTCTTCAAATGGGTATCGTCTTGCAGATTTTGTACCTTTACCTTTAGTAGCATCTGAGAAATTTAAGAAAAATTTTGTCTTAAAAAGCAATGTAGTCCTATTGACTCCAGACTCGAGTGTCTTTATCTTTCTGATGACCTTCTGTACTATCAGAGAAAAGATACAGGTCTGTCGAATGGGGTCTGTTGTGTGAATTTCCAAGCCTACCTTCAACTTTCACTTTCCACCAATTCATATATTCAACAACAGATAAAAATTATTGCAATTATTCCACTCCTTTTTTATTTACCCTGCCTTTGATTTCAAGAAATTAAATATGATGGGTACAAAGGGAAATACAACTACCGTACTTAAAAGCAAATCTTTCTGTCAAAATATAAAAAAAACGTACCTAATTTTACGTGAATATGGATGATCGTTAAACATAAATAAAAAATACAGTGTTTTGTCACCTCTCCTGTTCCTTTTATTTGTAAATGATTTGGAGGTATTTTTTAATTGGAAGAAAAATATGTAATGATTTTATATGCAGATGACACATCAATAACAGTCACTGATTCGTACTTTGGTGTATTAATACAAAGACAAACCAAATTTTATGAATGGTGTGAGACAAATTTAAAATAATAGTTTTTTTATGTAATATAGTGTTTGTAGTAATGCAAAATAAAAGGAATAACAAATTCAAGTAAACTTTCTAACTATTTTTAAACTTTTTAGATACAAACATTAATTTAACAAAAGAATAACCTGATAGCACCAGCAAAGAATTTAGAAACTAAAAAAATTACTTCATAGGGATAAATAGTTTTTTGAAACTTGAAAACTGACATAACAGCTATACCTAAATATTGGTAAGAGACTAAATCTAGCTAAATAAATAATTTAACAAAAAAGTGCATGACATATAAATCTCTGTCATAAAAGTTTCACAAGCAACTTTGTAACGGTTTCGAATTTCCAACCCATCTGTTCTTTTTAATTTAATAGGCCCAATTTCATAAAGTTCTACAGGCCCAAAAAAGATATTTTTTAAGACACTTCATCTATATCATCCATTTTAAGCTAGGCAAAATGATCCAAATCATCTTTTAAACATTTTCTGAAACTTTTCTAAGCCAATTTGCTGAGATTTATTCAGGAAATTATTTTCCAGCTGTTCATCAGAAGAGCTGTTAAATCAGTTGCCATTCATTTTTATATCTTCTACAAACAAAAAGTGCTTCAAAGCACTGTCACTATAAGCTTCCATTATTTTCTTTTCAGGGATTTCCTATAATTTTCTTCCTTTAGGTTTAGCAACTGAGAATATTTTTGCAATATACTTATTACTTCTCAAGTTTCTTCTGAAAAATCTTTTTAACCTATCAGTGATAATTCTACCAGAAGACTCATCAAGCAACCAAAAATATGATTATTTTTTAATAGTTTTATCTTCAGTAATAACTTTTAAACAGGGCAAGTCTTCAGATAGGTCTGTCTGTAAATTTGTCCGAAAAGTCCCTTAGCTCCAGCAATTCTATTTGTGATCCTCCCTCCCCCTTATATTTTTTGACTCTAGATTTCAATTTTCAGTGGGTTCAATGATCTGGTCAAAATCACTGGTATTTGATAATGATTTACAATTCATATAGTCTATTTCTTCTGTATGAAACCCTAAGGTTCCATTGTCTCAAAAAATGTATTTAATAATTATTTTATTTATTTAGCAGTGATAAACTCCAAATTGTATTACATGAGTTACAATAAATATTTGACTACAAACTAACATTTTTAACTCACAATAACTTTAGCTTAAAGTGTAAAGGAAAATAAACAATTTCATAAGAACAGTCTTCAACACTGTCCTGTTCGTCACATTCAGGTGATTCATAGAATTTCTCTATAGATAAGAACCCAAATTTACGAGATTTTAGTGTCAGTATTGACTGGATCCTAAGTCTTTTTGCAGACTCGTAAAGTTGTCTAAATGAGATATGGTAATGTCCCCCCCCCCCTGTCTGTACTTTCCAAAGCGATTTTCTAAGGGATCAGTTCGTAATTTTCCTAATAAAACATAGTTTAAGTTTAATTCATCAAAACAATATTTAAATATTTCTAGAATACTATAAATAGTATGGTATAGAGCTTTTTGAGTTTGTAACATGTTATTTTTTTAAAAAATTCTTTCAATTTCCAGGTATCAAGTCAAGTTAACATTTGTTCAAAAAACTCAAGTTTTGGATCCCTTGAAACATTGCCTTTTACAATAGGTTCCTGAAAAATGTCACACAAATGTTTTCCTTTTAAAAGTATTTTTACTTTTATTATGTTCTACCACCTAAGTATTATTTTTAAATAATCGGCTGTATCATGCACATTAGGGATATCTTTTTCAAAATTTTGTAGGCCTTCAATTATAGACCGGCGCCCCATGACACTTGTTTTTAAAATGACATTCTCCCTCTGCCATTAAGGGTGGTTATTCTTTATGCAAAAAGGAGTAGAATAGCTAAAATTTCTAAGAGCCCTGCGTGTGACAACACAGTGATGTATGTCTTAGAAGCAAAGTATTTTTTAGAGATAAATGACACAAATGAAAAAGTCATAATCCGCATAATACATATTATAATTTGAAACCAAACAATATACTCAAAAAATAATTGAACCTGTCTGGTATGCCTATTTGGCACTAAGAAGTGAACTAAACTAAGTAAAACACAACAATCGATTATTTTATAATGTAAGGACGTTGCCGATGCACGCATCGGACAAGAAACATACACTACAGAATGCTAAACATTCCAAATGGTAGGCTTAGAAGTTTGACAGTGGTTTGATGAGGGTTTTTATTAACAAAATTATATGTTAGAAAACACTAGAATATATCAGACATTGAAATTCATAAAATACTTGGTGCAATATATGAAATATATGGTGGAATGTATATGATTCTAAATTGGGGTCAGGCCCACGATTCCTGGATATTACCAAAATTCATAAAAGATTACCCAGATTTTTGAGGATTCCAAAGATACCCAAAATTCTTGAAAACGTACCTAGATTTGGTGTTAAAGATTAGAACTTCATGGTAATAATAAAAACGCTATTGTAACTGTATTATCTGTGAATGAATAAAATTCCTTCTATTCCTTTATGGCGAAAGATTCATATTACAAAGAAAAAATTTACAATTGACCCTTTAGATTTTAAGAGCAATAAATTTATTGTAAAGTCCTTCCTGAAACCAACTTATACCACAGGGAGCAAAGAAATTCAGGAATAAGCCTCCACCGTTACAGTAATATATTTATCAGTTACTTGAACTGAATAGTTCTGCTATTCAGGCTTTGAAAAGGCCATAAATGGTTCTTTCCAACACAAATAATTTTCTAATTCTAAAAAATGCTGTAGTCATTCCCATTCACTAAAATTGTAAAAAAAACTTGTTAAAACAAGAATGACTTCTTTTTGAGAAGAAATAATATTTTTTTATAAAACAGTATTATAATGCATTTACTCTGTTGTTCGAGTGTTGAAATAGCCCCCCTTTTCTCACTAGTGTGATTTACATTTTTATTGCCCTCATTTTTCACACTCATTCAATCTGTAAGAAATAATGTAAAAAGCACATTAGTAATTGTTAAAACTGCCTATTTATTATGAATATTAATTACACAATTACTAATATTTGACATATGTAAACCAGATTAGTTATTACTAGACACTTTTATAGAGCTATCCACTAATATGTTGCTATTAACACAATGTGTGCTCTGTTCTCTCCTTTGTTTCCTGTTATTTTTACTACAATTTTCTTCTTGTTTTCCACTGAACATTCAACATACACTTCAGCTACGCATTGCTCTTCCAAGCAACATGTCCCTTTACATATATAAATCAGCTTCCAAATCGGCTAGCAAAGAAGCAGACAACCTTCAAAAATAATGGCTAATGTATTCTGATTTTAAGATAATTTTGAAAATTCCCCAATCTGCTGAGGACCTCAGACAGTATTAATATGAATTGGTTAAGTGGAGCATTTACCATCTCTATAGGAATATATTTGGAATGCAAATTTTCCTAAATCCTTGTTTAACTTCTACTTCTTTTGTATCCATGTGCTTTAACTCTTCTTTTCAACATGCTCCAAAAACTCCAATCACTGGCCGACAAGATTTTTCTAACACAGGCCAGCTCATTATTTTCACAATGGAAATACCCTCCCAATAACAAAACAATTATTTGGAAAGCCCTAATATGTACCACTTTTTAATAGCCTAATTAGAACCTTTTATATTGGCAGGTAAACAATTTTATTGTGGGGCAGCTAAAATGGGTCCATTTTACAACGGAAAAATTACCTAGAATGGGTTGTTTACAACATTAGACATAAAATAAACATTAAACATCACTCTTCTATTGAGTTTCGAATTGAGTGGTTCTCTGTGTATCGATAAGCAAGTGTATGTGAAGACCAGAACGTCGAGTCAAACACGCCGAAGTTGCAAAATTTCTCCTGACAAATTTTGTTATATTTGTGGAGAATTTCTGGTGAAATCACAAGCCAGGACATTTTCCGAAAATGTGAAAAAAGCCTACTTTCAATATTTTGGTGTATTAATTGAGGATCAAGATAAGAGCTGGGCTCCCCATGTGTGCTGTGTTAGTTGTAGTGTATCATTGGTGCAGTGGATGATGGGAAAGAGAAAAAGTATGCCTTTTGCAGTTCCAATGGTATGGCGAGATCCCACCAATCATTCTGACAATTGTTATTTTTGCCCGACAAAGACTGAAGGTTATTCCAAAAAGGGAAAGCACAATATAGAATATCCAAATTTGCATCTGCCATACGACCTGTTCCTCATAATGCAAATTTGCCAGTGCCGATTGCGCCTTTAAATTGGCAGCTCAGAAGAACAGTGCACCGATCCCACATTTACCACAGGTCTCAATTCCGGCGAACCACATTTGATTGTTCAAAGTGAATTAAATGATTTGGTATGTGATTTGGGGTTATCCAACAGCAGCAGTCTGAACTTCTGGGTTCCCGTCTTAAGGAATGGAACCTATTGGCCAAAGAAACAAAACTTACGAATTTCAGAAAAAGAAATGCTATGTTTTTTAAATTCTACAGTATGGAAAATTCGTTGTGCGCGTGTACTGATATAAACAGTTTAATGCAGGAACTTGATATTGAACATTCTCCCCGTGAGTGGCGCTTATTGATAGACTCATCTAAATATAGCTTAAAAGCTGTGTTATTGCATAACAGAAATTTAAAACCCTCTATACCAGTTGCCCATTCAGTTGTATGGGGGGAACATTATAGCGATTTTAGTGGGACTTTGGGATTTACAAAATATTGCTGTTTTCTTTGTTTATGGGACAGTCGTGCAATAAATCAGCATTATGTAACAATAATTTGGCCAGAAAGAGGTGAATTTCAACCGGGATCTCAAAATGTTACATTTATACCTCTTGTTGATCCCAAAAATGTCCTTTTGCCTCCTCTTCACATTAAACTTGGGCTGATGAAAAACTTTGTGAAGGCTTTGAATAAAGATGGTGATGGATTTAAATACCTAAGACAAGTCTTTCCCCAGTTAAATGATGCCAAATTAAAAGAAGGCATTTTTATTGGGCCACAAATCAGAAAATTGCTGGACGATGTCAATTTTACGGAAAAGCTTACCAGGCAGCAACTCAGAGCATGGAATTCATTTGTTAATGTATTAAGAGGATTTTTAGGCAACAATATGGATGCAAATTATGAACAATTAGTTAATGAACTCTTAAACCCCTATAAAGCGCTTGGTGCCAGAATGTCATTAAAAATTCACTTCCTCCATTCCCATCTGTCATTTTTTCCTAAAAATTTGGGAGCTGTTAGTGACAAGCAGGGTAAAAGTTTTCACCAAGATATCAGAACAATCGAAATTCCGTACCAAGGACGATGGGTACGGGACGTATGGTAAGTTTAATAGGCGAAAACTGTAAACATAGTCAATAAACAGGGTGAAGAATTTTCTGAAATCATTTTTTCTATAGATATTAAGTATCGTAACTTCCGATATGGTTCTACAACTGTAACAAGAAAACCCTATGTGCTACAACTTTCTATTTGTCATTTTTGTATTTGGATAGGACCATTCTATTATATTATGCTATTCTGATTTGTGTTACAACAAAAAATTTTTTTTTGTCGCCCAGTGCAGAGAAATCTTGTACATTAAATATTTGGGGTCATCTGCTTCAACAAGGAATGTTTCAGTTTCTGCTCGAGTCAATATTTTCAACTTTTTAGGTTTTTCTGATTTTCACTTTGGAAATGACAGCAAATTGCAAAACTTTTATGTATCTATATTATCCATCTGATATATAGTACTTTTCAACATTGAACATTGATTTCAAAAATTTTAGTTTTTTGACTTTTCTATGAAATAGGCAAGTACCTATAACTTTTTCTGAAACACAAACATTCTTCTTCTGCTTCCATTCAAGGAACCGAGTATGAAATGATAAAAAATCTTCTCCACTTATTTTTTTAAAAATAAAAATCTGATTTTAAAAGCGTTTGATTACATTTGACAAGTTTTTAACAAACAAATTTACCTAGCAACTACTAAGAAATGATCATCTTGACAATTATCAATGAAAATTCAATGGTTATAAGGCAGGAAATTTCCAAAAAAACTGCCAGTATTTCTACAAGATGTAAAAGAAAATACTTTTGTTTTTGAATTTAACTATTATGTATTTTATAAAAAACATCACATTCAACAGAGCAAAAAGAGTGTTTCATTTTGACAATTTCTTTTTCAGGATAAAGTTAAACAAAAAAAAAGTACAATTGCAATCATTAAATCTTGAGCAGCACTATTTTTGCTTTGTAAATTATGTTTATGCCACCACCCCCAATGTTGAAAAGCACCTGTTAGGTAACTTGTAAAATTGACATGATATGACATATTTGCCAATGTCTATGAATTATTTGTACAAATACCAAACATAACTGTACAACAAACAACCTTAATATTCCATTTAATTAAGGATGGCTTGTCTGAAAGGGCTGTTGCAGAGGCATCCCAAAAAAACAGTAAACTGTAAAATTAAGATGGCAAGAAACTCAGTCCTTGAAAATGAAAAGTGGTTGTCCTGAAATCTCAAATAAAATAGAGGATAATCATTTATTCTCAGGTTTAAGTTAAGTCGTTACAGTTTGGGCTGAAAGCAGTGTTCTGAGTGTATCACGAACAGCCCAAAGATGAATCAGGGAATTGATACCAACAAAAATGAAAACCTCCAGATATCGCAGCTCGAGGCATCGATAGTATGTCACGGAATCAAGTGAACAGCCAAAGAGTTTATAACGCTTAGAATACTAGAGGGAATTTACAAATTGACCATATGACTTAATGGAGGAGTCGCCACTGATAGAAACACGTAGACCAACATTTAAATGCCACACAAAATGCATGTCCTCTTCCATTTGACATAAAATCAATATTGTCTTTATACAGTATCCAAAAATCATTGAGAATGTATTTGACATTTGTTTTATTCAGACCATGAATTCCTGAATTTTTGAGTTTGGTTGATGCTTGTGTTACTGTGTGTTTCATTATTTTAAATTTTAACATTAAGTTTGTTTTATGTTTGCTAGATTTAATTAGTTAAATTCATCATAACGGTTTTAATTTCAAATTCACACATACACACTAAACAGACATACGCAATAACGTAGACTTATACACATACTCTCTCACACAAGTAGTAGTAGTATTTGGAGGAATGTCTATAGACCTGACTGGTAGGCCTATAAGGCCCTTTCAGTCTCCCCCAGATCTTCCCCAACCTGGTTGTTTCCATCCTTATATCTACCTGTTCTTCCTATATAAGCCTGGATATCTTCCTTCACTACATCCCTATGCAAAAGCGTAGTGCCAAAAATATCCCGACACAGTCTTGCTCGTGCTTCACGTCTGCACAGGAAGTGGAATGGAGTTTCCTCCCCATCCTGATACTCCACGCAGGTAGAGTCCTACTTAGTACATAACATAGAGTCACCTCAATCAACAGTGCCCGTTACTATTCCTATGATGGAGTTGAGGGTTTTCCTATCCTGTGTTAATAACCACTCTATTCAGCCTTTATCTGGCTTCGTAATGAAGTCTTTAGCCTGCCTACCATCTTCAAACTGGCCGAGTGCATCTGCACTTCTTGTTATCCTCAGTCCAACCAAACGTCACTCTCTTATCCCTTGCCAACTGCTCCAGCCTGAGTGAGTCCAGCGCCTTAAGTGGTGCTTGACTATCTGAGTATATCACAATCTTCTCCTCTACCTCTTCTATGACTTCCTTCATCATTGTCACCATTAAAATGACATATACTTCTGCCTAAAACATTGTTGAATTCACAATACACACTAAACACACATACACATGACAGATTCACACACACACTCTTTCACCCAATGTTGATAAATTATAATTACCATAATATTTTACATAACATCTGACAATGTTAATACTGTAAATGTTTTAACAATATATGAAACGAATATGATGTCTCACTTGTGAAATCGCTATACGTTTTTCCCAAAATCATCACAAAATTATCCTCAAAATCTCATAACTTCATCGGAAATCACTCAATTTTATATGATTTTGTCTCGCCAAAATCCTGATTTTTGCCAAAATTGCTGTATATTTTTGTCGAGCTACATGCCTCTTAGATTTATCATATCTTTTTTTATTCGATACTGATGATATAACTAGCTTTACAGATTTGTTTTATCCTTATAATTTCTCCATCTACAAAACTCTGTAGTAAGAATGCATGCAAATGTAATAAATAGAATCTCCCAATATGAGGTTTTATATCTGGCTTCAAGTAAAGAATTACAATTATTAAGATCTCTAAATGCCTATCCCTTTGCATACTTAAAAAGGAGGTATATTAGCTTAAATTTACCTATCAGTTTTCCTTGTAGCATCCTACTGATTCCCATAATGATTATTATCTGTACATCTATTGCTTCACTGCATTTCCCCAGACTTTATAGTTATTCTGTTGATTTTTGAGGTTAGGTTAGGTTAATAACTTTTCTCCTAACTTTTTTCTACTATCCATGTTGATTCTGACAATTCTGTCCAATGTCTCTCCTTTGAACATTTTTAACTGATTTTTGAACCAACTAACATATTGAGGTTGAAATTTTCAAGATGCTTCCTAAGTTTCAAGAGATTTTCATGCATTTGTATATCAGATTCCCATTGTGAACCGCATTTCCTTCAATGTTCCGACCTCAGTTATGACCTCGACAGACATCAAAGGACATAGTGTAAGAGGCAACTATCATACCTAATGTATCATAACAAGTACAGACATCACTAACGGGAGGCAGGGGATTGATACAAATTTACAAAAAATTACTAAATATTAAAATTAGAATGTTAGATTTTTTCAGTTTTGTGTTTTTCTCCAAACTCCTAACAATATCAACGGTTTTCACAAATACATCTCAATAAACAATTTATTATGAGGGATAAAACCTAGAATGTTGTTAAGGTTATCAACATCATTATCATTTATCTCACCATTCACACTGATATTACAGACAGTAATACTGATCTTTGCTGTATCTTAGAAATAATATATCTTATAAATGTTTTAACTAAATCATACAAATTAAGATGATTAACAGATAAAAATAATTATTTTTCATTAGCATCATAGTGATTCTATCACAAAATCTTCAGTTAAAATAGCTATTTTGAATTTTTCTAAAGTCTGTTCAAATTGAAGAAGCAATATAAACAAAAATGGTTGTGCGAGCAATACACTTTTAAATAAAGGCGACCAATTGAAGGTTTTTAGCAAACTTTGTAAGGCATATTGCATTCACAATTACTTTTGTTTACATGCACTATCTTGAATTTGAACAGACTTTAGTAGTATTAAAACTGGAATTTCTCATTGAGTTATAATTATAAGGATTTACTGAGAAATAGACTTTAAAAATATAAACTACAATAATATCAAATGTGGGGAAATATTAAAAATACTTTGATGTTGCGGACGGAACATAAAATTTTAAATTCTCGCGAATAGTGGTTTCATGATGTATTATTTATCTACATTTCTATACATGCTAGTATGTAAGTATAATAGGTAAAAAATATATACCTATGTAATATTAAGACTTTTTCCGAGGACTTTCATGAACAAACAAACATTGTTTTGTTATTTACAAATATATGCAGAAATATAAATACTGCTTGAACCAAAATAATGTTGCATATATTAAATTATTATAAACACATTTTACCTTGTATGTCAGTGAAATTACGACAGCAAATGTGCATTCCATTTTCCTGTCATTTTAACAAAAGCAATATTTGAAACACTGGACCATGCTCAAGTTAACTACCATCCTGCCTTTTGCTAATGAGGCTATCGAGGAATATTTCTTTGTTGGCAAATCAACTCTCATTATAACCTGATTATTCCTGTTAAGTAAAAGTTATTAATAAAAAAGAGGTTAATTACCCCATTGGAGGAATGGTTCTCCTTTCCGACGGTGGCCTCTGACCGAACACTGGGGTAACATGCCCCGACATAGAGTTACTTCCGAAACTAACACTAGACCTTCCGAGGCTGCTACCTCCTATGTTTCTGGTAAAGTTCAAATTTGCCATGGCTATCTGTTAAATGCCCAGCCACTTTTCACCATAACGACTGCTTGCTGGAGTTTGGTTTTTGTCACTTTATCGGGCTCTGGAACTATTTCATCTAAGGTATCACAAAAAATACAAACATACTAATTACAGAATGTTAGAAACTTAAATGCAATGTGGAGATGGTACGGTTGTATAAAAAAACACAGGTCGTTAAATACAGAATTATGCGGTTACTTTTTTTCGGAACTAAATGATACTGAAAGGCTAAAGAATTTTAATAACAATATTTCTATGGGTAAATGTTATTGTCCAACTGCTTTCCGCCATTACCAATATGTAACTGTCAAAAAGAAGTGTCAAAGTAATCATATGTTATACAGGATTCTGGTTTAAGTCCAAACGTATTTCTTCCTAATATATAACCTTCACGTTAGATGTCACTTACCAGAACATTTTTTTTTCATCGAGCTATAACTTAATAGCTCGATGGTTTATTAGACTGGCCTTAAGCGCGAAACACAATGAAAATCGCGAAATTTTTAACACAGAAACTAGCCAACAAAAACGAAACTTAAAAAATACACATTAATAGTGCAAAAATTGGTGACAATTTTGACTTTAAGCTAAATGTAACGGTTTATATCTATATATTTTAAAAAATTATTTAACAAAAAACCGAAAAACACACAAAGAAAAATAGTGTAAACTTAGGACGTAATTTGCATCGTGTTCCATTTTTTAATAGCGTTTTTCCATATGTGAGGCTGGGATCACACTGGCTCACCATTGGTGTTATCGAATTACTTCTTTACTCAGTTCACTGTTCAAAGCAATCTAAATGGAGTGTAGTGTTTATTATGACCAGGGGTTGTTTATCGCGGGATTTTTGATTATTGGTAATGTTTATAATCTCTTGTATAATAAAATTAAATTTATTTAAAAAAATATGCAAGGTACCAAACAAATACAAAAACAAAAATTTGCACACTAGTTGCGAGAATTAAAAACACTATAACTCAGGAACTCAAATCCGGATTATACCAATCACACCAGTGTTGCCGACTATTTTTTGGGGGAGATGGTATGGCCAGGGCAGAAATCGAATTTTAGCCAATTTTTCAGACGAAAAATCGTACAGATTTTTTTGTGTTTTCCTTTATAATGTGCAAGGTCTCTAGTTGCGAAATGGATATACTAAATTTATGAAAAAATCTATTTAATGGATAATAAATAAATAAATACTTGAAAAATAATTTTCAATCAAATAATTTTTTTATTTAAATATTAGATTAATAATTAATTTTACAAGAACTAGAAATATTTTCACCTGAGACATTTACAGTTTATTTTAATGAAATAACATAAAAAGAAAAGAAGATACTAATATGAGATAGTTCATTTTGATTTTTTTATAGATGCACATATTCAAGTTTGTCAAATTTATTAATTAACATAATACACAAAGTTGAAATTCTACATAAAATCCAATTCAAACAAAGTAAATAATACTCAAATCAACTAATTAAGGTGTCAAAGCTTTATTTTTTTTCTAGATTTTCTGATGAATCTTGTGTGACCTATCCGTGCTTAGGAAATTAACGCATTAACAATAAATTCTCATTTACCACATTAACATCCTGTATTTTGAAAATAAAGCGATTTTGGACTTGTATGTATATAATTTGTGTATATTACCTTTTTCCTTCAATCAACGGTATTAGTTTATTTATTAAAATTACCTTAAATAATATTTAAATGGACTTACCCTTCTAATTATAATATTCTATTTGTCACTTTTTCACATCGTGTGCACTACCGACCACAAAAGTAAAACAAAATAAAGGACTATATTTTAAGTAGCAGAAAGCAATAAATAAAAACTGCTGATTTCCCCGATCCTTTTCGGATAGGCAGATTTGTTCCATATCCATAGACTGGCATAGACACAGAAAGTGACAAATATTAGCTGGGGTTTCGGGCGAGTAGGTTTGCTGCATAGACAAAAGTGACAATATGCTATAAACTCACATTTTTTTAAATTGTTTATACGAGATTTGGAAGTTTGCTTTGCTTATAGATTACAGAATTTTCATATAATTAAATATTTTATTTTGCCAGTTCTACGTTAAATATTGTATTTTTACTTAAG
The DNA here is from genome assembly GCA_030620095.1 of Kuschelorhynchus macadamiae. Taxonomy (NCBI): domain Eukaryota; kingdom Metazoa; phylum Arthropoda; class Insecta; order Coleoptera; family Curculionidae; genus Kuschelorhynchus; species Kuschelorhynchus macadamiae. Next base: position 67,745 of record JAUTXW010001168.1, on the reverse strand, counting down.
GTCGTCATGTTGCAATCGTACATATAATAATAATAATAGATGTCTTTTATTGTTTTTTTTCTGACAAAACATTATACACATATATATGCTTATGGAATAGCAAAACATCTTATAAATACGGTTTAAATCGTACGGTTGTCAACGCCGAATTACACTGCTTTAAAGTGCGCGCGTATTTCAAATGAGATTTCCGTTGATTTGAGGTTAGCTTAGCATTTGATTTTAACAGGACCTCGAATTCCATAGGCATCCCGCCAATCACAACATTTTACGCTGCGCATGTATTTCAAATATGATTTTCGATGTTCTAAGGTGTGATTTTACGACTTTGATGGTTTAGGGTTTTAATGCTGGTTTTATCAACGAATCCGTGCTAACTTAACGCTAAGGGAACAGATTCACCTAACAGTATACGTTTTGTTAAAAAAAAATCTTGTTATAAAATAGATTCGGATTTTTTTGGCGCACTACCGAGGGCTTTCTTTACGGCGCACAGTGGATCGAGCCTACCTGAACGGTTGGACATGAGGTTTTATGTCACTGACTTTTGAACTAATTGTTTGCTATGTTTTCTTTACGCTTTATAATTGCGATTGACTGATAATATACAACATTTTAATTAGTTATATCGTTTTTGAAAGTTTTTTAAATGTATTTTTTCAATTTTCTTGATTATATCCTGCAAGCGATTTATAATAGACTTTCCCTTTTTTCCCTTTTTCGTTCAAATAACGAAGTCTGCTGAAAATAAATACTGCAATTAAAAGTGATTGTGATTTTAATTTTATAACATACAGAATGTTTTAAAAATTGGCTTAGGTATTGACAAATTGACATAATAACAAAAATACTGTAACAATGAATTCTTATATCATGTATATTGCTGATATTTTGTGCACTTGGGTAATAGACTATTGCTGATTTTATTGTGAGTTTTGCATTGTTGCCAAGTTTACCATTTATCTGAATCTATAGAAATTTCCATTTTTTAAAAATGGAAATATTTTGAATGACAAAAAAAAGCGATACGATCTTCGACACTCACGTTAAAAAATACATTTCAAAGAAATGACAATCCATTTTTCCGATTTTACAGACCATCGTTGTTTCGGGAGGATGTTATACCAAACAAATAATCATCAAAAAACATACAAGTTATTAATAAATAACTTTCTAACCTAAAATTTCCTTCTCACAAAAAAGTACTATTAAACACTAAGTTAATAAATAAATATTATTATCTTATTCTGTTTATCAATCAACATGTTCAGGCGAAAACCATATACACAAGATACACTGCGCGTCATAATAAGTGCATTACTAAAAGTTTTCTACGATATAATTTAAGGTGTACTGCTTCCTATTTATGCACTTTATAGACTTGCCAGAGAAATCAGGTAGCGCTTTTGTTAGATATTGCATTCAAAATATACCATATAGTGAATTCCTCAAGAAGACGTTGTTTTAGATTTTTCTGGTAATGCACTAATTATGCCGCGGAGTATAAGCGTTAGAAGTTAGAATAGATAAAAACTACCTAATATAATTAAGTTGAAAGCAAATGTAATACAAGAAGAAATTGTAAAATCCAAATTATTGAGGGCTATTTTTTATCGTAGCAAAGAATCAGTGTTACCCTATCCCTGATAGTATAACTGTTTCAGCTTCAGAGAGAGAATCACAACAAGTTTATAACACTGTAGAGTATATTTGCTTAAGAGTACAAAAAGGTGTAATAAAATGAATAAAAAAAAATATTTCAATTTGTAAATGAGGATGTGATAGTTCTACGGTACATAACAAGTAGTGTAAAACTGAACAAAGCAGCTGGATAATTTAAGAATAAATGTGGTTAATGCACTCAAGTATGGAGCTACTTGTTCGGATAATAAGTACTGAAATAAAAAAATAACAAAATAGGTGCATATCAATCAAATTCCAACAATCCCATAGTCTCAGGAAGTAACTGTTTTTCCTTAGGGTTTATGTTTGGTCTTAAATGTGAAATTATAGGATCTGAAGCTAAAAGTAAACTATGAAATATATCCTCGTTATTCGAAATTCTTGATGATTTTCTTGCATGATTTCTACGATAATCGCGAAATAACTTATGATTTGCCTCTTGTACATCTTCACTGAGTAGGCCGATAGGAACAAGGGCATGTTGAACTATCTCTCCCCCATGCAGTAACAACTTGTGCACTGATGCAGGCATAAAATACCAATTATACAGGGCAACATATAGCTCTGCGGTTTCAAATGTGAATGTTTTAAACTTAGTTACATTAATTTTATATCCGGAAGATATTGCCTGTAGAATAACAAAAAATTTTTTGATTATATTGCGGTCCAAGCCTGTAATTTCTGAAGATATTTCCAAATTATGAAAAAATTTTCGTGCTGTGTTGCCGTCATTTGTTGAGCCGGTACCCTGTTTTATCATGTCGACCAATAACCCCAATCTATTCCTAAAAGCAGTTTGAATTTCCTGTTTTCTTAAAAGCCGTTGCTGCTTGAAATCAGCGTTTCTTACAGACCAGGTCTTAAACGGAATATTATAAGATATGTGGAGAAGGCATTCGAAACACCGAATCCAAGCATGCAATGACGACAAACCAAAGGAATAAAATTCAACATTTACGGTTTTCTTTTTCACAGATTGCAAGTCGTTCATCTCTTTAGGTAGAGCTTTACAAATATAGCATCTCATAGAGGACTGTGTGTTTGAGACAGAATTGCAAATTTTGCCGTCTACCATTGTAAAACAAAGTTTATGTTCAACTTTTACATTATCTTCACAGTTAGTTGGAAGTAAATTTTTGATCTGATTATTGATTGAGTCAACTGTATCTTTAATTATTTGGTTACTTTCCTTGACAAAGCGAAATGAGATTGGTCGGCACAACCTGGTGGAAGATGGTTTTTCATTTGACCAAATAATTCTATTAGTATCCGAATTGGAAAGTCTAATAGGAACTAAACTACATATAAAAATACTACTGTCATCATACGTGTTATCATTAAACCCGGTTTTATACTGTGATTGATCAGAAGGGCCATCACAACCCCATTTCGAAACTAAAACTAGATTTTTACACTCTACTATATTAATTGTTCTCAGTAATCTTTCAGTGGTCTTGTCCAATAAGCTTTGTAATGTAACCGTGGCTGAAGATTATGTTATTGTTATAGTTTCTTTAGATGGGTAACACTCATTCTTTGCTTTCTGAATTTGAAAATAACTTGGAAAACATACTTGACTAAAGCTAACCGTAGCATTTCGTATCAAATTATATTGATATTTTGTGAGTTTGGCGGAAACAAAAACGCTCAATGCTTCTTGTTTACTTAGAGTTTCTTTTGGTTTTTCTAAAGATTCACAAAAATTCTTTATGGTTCCTACATGTTCGGGGTGGTTTTTCATGAATTCTAGTATAAATTCAGCATCTGCCGATCTTAGCTGCTTTTTTGCCACAAAAAGTATATGTTCGTTGGGCGCACTGCGAATGTATTCGGTACGTCTTCTTTTCTGGCGTTCACTAAGAATTTCAAATTTTTTTTTCTCTTTAGCTTGTTCCAAATGACTCATATTTTTTGTATATCTTAATTCCTTAGAAATTTCAAACTGTTGATCTAACCAATTATAATTTTTGCTAGCAAAACGAGATTCGACTCGGTAGGATTTGTTCCATCTTGAATTCAAGTTGGAGCAAAATTTTTTAATTTTGGCCCTAAATGCTGAAGTTGACTTTATTCCCGTCAGCTGTTCTATCTTATTGATAGATGATGAAACATCCTTGAAACTGATCTTTGCGTCTTTCAAAAGATTAAAAACTTCTCTATTAGTTCCTAGCGAATTCATTTTAGGACACTGCAAGGCATCAAGGCAACAAATCAGATTTAAGGCTTAAATATTATATAAATAATTTCATTACCTGATTGACGGAACTAGAGGAAACTATTTATACATACACTATACTTAAAACATAAACTTAAATCGTATGCCAGTCAATCATCAGCCACCAAATATTATATGAAAATAATCATGAGAAATTAATTCTTATCAAAAGTCAAAATATTGATACTGCACAGGTTGGCTGTCGCCAGGGACGACAAGTTGAAACAATTTAGTCCATGGCACTCTTTGTTGCGAATAGTTGCAGCTAAACTTCATAATTATTGATGTGTTAGGGAATAAAGAGTAGATTAGAGGTAGAAAAACCCTGGGACTCTGCAGGACTTTTTAGATATATTGAAAATAATGACGTCATAGTTTGGTTTTTCGATTTTAATTATTTTAGTTGTGAAAACAATAGTATAAAAAAAACTTATGTTAGCTAATAGTACTTTTAGACTCTTTGCTATACTCGAAATCATAACTTCAGTGCAAGAAACATACCATAATAGAAGTTTAAATCAAATTCGGTTCTCTAATCTTTATTGAAATTAAAATGTACTTGTTTAGCAAGACTTGTGATTTCTATGAAACCAAAAACAAAGGTCGTGTTTTTTGAATTAAATTAGCTTTCATATAATAAAGTATACATTTTTTAACATAAAAAAAACAGAAATTATATTTTAATCTGAAATGGAAAATTTTCTGCTATGTCCGGCTTCTAACATAGAGCCGTTCCACTGTGCGGCGGTTCTGACCAGTCCTAATTTAAAAAACTAAAAATAAGGTATCTGCCTGAGCCTTGATTCGAACACATTGATTCAAGGACGAGAATCCTATAGTTGAGCCAGGAAGCTCACATTGAATATTCAATAAAATTTGTGTATACTCCGCGGAAAACAGCAATTTAATAGAAAGCACATTGAACAATCTATGTTGTGATTGGCAGGACGGCTATGGCTTTCAAGGTCTTGTGTTCCTTTATGGCTTTGATGATAGTTTTATCGACGAACCTGAGCTGATCTAACACGTTTATTTCAGCGGAGTATAAACGAGTTTTGTTGAATATTCAACACGAGTATTCTGGCTCGGGGATACTATACCCGGATTAGGATGCAACGCATATGTTTTCCTATGCTCGTTGTGGTGGATAACTCTTTTTTAACAAAACTTATAATTAATAAAAATGCTAATTAGGTTAGGTTAGGATTTTTTAAATATAACCAATACTGTTAGGTGGATTCCTCCCGTTAACTTTAGATTAGCCCAGGTTCGTCGATAAAACCATTAATAAAGCTCAAATTATCGGGAATCAGATTTGAAATACGCGTGCACTCTAAAGTGATGTGATTAATAAATTCCTTGGCATATTTAATGGCTTTAATGATGCTTTTTATCGAGCTTAACGAACTCTAACGGGTCAAATCCACCCCAACAGTATAGGTTTTGTTATAAAAAAATCCTTGTTCCAATATAAATTTACTTTTTACATTACCTCAGTAAAACAATGACCTGACCAAAATGCAATCCGATTTTTAAAACACAACTAGATACAAAATTATTAAGTCTAGAACTCTACCACTGAGGGTGAAAGCTTACATTGAAAATTCGACAAAACTTGTTTACATGCGCCGAAATAAATGAGGCACACACACTGAGTAATATATGTTGTGATTGGCGGATTCCGTAGTTGATTTAAGGTCTTCTCTATACAAGCATGGCGTTCACCAAAGATCATCAGTGACGTCATTATATAAATATAATCTTATAAAATGGTGACGTGAATATAATAGAGGATCTCTATCATCTCTCTGAATAAATAATTAAATATATTTAAAGAGTCAAACAGAACAACAGCTTGACGTGGAGATGTATATCTTTTAACTCCAGATAATCTAGGGTTAATTCTCGAATTCGACACATAATTCAGCTTTCCACAGGATGTTATCGTAGTAGATGCCAAACAGATGTCATAGCTGTTTCCTCGCGTCGCAGATATTTCATAAGGTTTTACAAGGGTTTGAAACAGTTTTAATGTAACATCATTATTTTTAAACGCCAGAAAATAACAATAATTACTTAGCCGCGCGCACACGGTTGATTCTGAAACGGGCAGAGATTATATTCCCCAAACATTTTGTACCAAGTTCGATGTGCCGACATTAGTTCTAGGCGTGAATTTAACGTTTTAAAACCGGTAAAACTTGTTTCAACCATTGTTGGAAGAAATTAATTTCTTTAAACAACTCGTCAACTAATTTGAGCATGAGAAATCTGCTGATGTAAATTTAGGTTTGAGACACTTCTTACAATAGGCATATAAGTGGTTGCTTAGCCGTATAGTATACATTCCATACTTTTTTTATTGGAAGCCCCCGCTCATACAACGCTAGTACTAATTCATACGCAAAAAAGTCATTAACTGTAAAGAAATTATTCGGGTTAAATAAATATAAATAATGTTTTTGTCTAGATCTCAACGGTCAATATGTTTCGATTCAGATATTTAAATCATAATAAATTATAGGTTTTGATATAAAAAAACATCGTACCTACGGAGGTGGAACCCACAACTTTTGCAACACAGTTCCAGTGCTCTACCACTGAGTTAGCAGATCTCACATCAAAAACTTAACGAACTTTGTTTAAACTTCGGTACTTTCAAAAGTCGAGTTACAGTCAGTAAAAAGTTCTTAAGGTTGACCAGCTCCTCGTCATTTTCAATAACGTCACCAGTTTAACCAAACCGCAGCAAGTGATGTCGCAGTTTCAGATTAGAATTTGAGAATTACACACTTCTCATGTATCAAACTCAATGAATAAAGAAATGTCTTCATTTCGGACAACAGTCAAATAGCGTACGCATCTTCCTTTGTTTTCTTTATTCATTGATCAAACTATATTTATGCACAAAATCCTAAATTATCCTGGCCACCCGCTTACCATAACACGAATTTTTCAATGTTTTTTCTATTGGTTCGTTGCGTATTTCAGCGGAGTATAAACAAGATTCCTTGACTGTTCAGCATGGGCTTTCTGGCTCGGTGGTAAGATACTCTACTTAAAATTACTTTTAACAAAACTTATAATTAATAAAAATAAAGATTATCTTAGATTAGGATTGGCTTGGTTTACAGTAGCGCATCAACCAAATTCCGAGTCTATAGTAAAAGAAGGATTTTTTTAAATAAAACCTATAACTGTTAAGTGAATCTGTCCCGTTAGGCGTTAGGTTAGCCGAGGTTCGTCGATAAAACCATCGTTACAGCCATACAATTACGCCTCAAAACATCGAAAATCAGATTCGGAATGTGCTGGCTAGTCCCCAAGGCCATTTAGGGTTATGTATGCCCCATGGAAATGTACATTCCTATTTTCACTCTTTTTTGACGTCTCACACGGCTAGCTATGCTAAACCCATATATTTATGAGGGGATATAGCTTTTTATCATTGACACCATATAAAAATAATGAAGTAATTTTACAAAAAAGATATCGAATTATATTAACCAGGGCATGTGTAAGAACAGAAATTATATTTACCTGATATTTTGCATTTGACAATGGTCGAAGAAATACAAACAATTCAACCCATTCCATATTATTTTAAAAACGAAACAGTTTTTTCCTGTTTTTGATTCTAGACTTCGGAAGAACTATTTAGTGAATCTGTTAGATAGATGAACTTGTGGTGTAATAAAAGGATTATGGACTCAATTTCACACCGAAATTCCGAAAGCGAAAACTTGAAGTAGAAGATGAGAGATGTTTTTAAAACGCCAATTTCAGTTTTTTTTTAATATATTATGGTAAACCCAAAATAAAAATTTAGGACAACCGTCTAAATTATAAAAATACCTGCTATCCAGCTAATACTAATTTAAAATTTGGACATTCATTCATTCTTTAGATATAGTCTAATTTGTGTTTCATTTATGGGCTGAAAATTCTAAGGTGGAAAAAACAGTACCTATTCAGTTGGTAGTATTCCATTTCCAACTGATGTTGCAATTGACAGAAGTTTGGCAGCGGTTTCTAAAACACCGTTTAGAAACGGGACGCCTGTCAAATAATTGACAGTTTAGATATTGGTTACCCGACAAGCAACAAAAATTCTTCGGTCGTTCCGTAAATAAAAAGTTTTTCAGGTAACCGATAAATATGAAACCGAAACCAGGGTTGGAAACGAAATACAGCCTAATTTTTTATCTATGGTTTTTAAAAACCGCTTATACGCCTCGCTGGCATTGCTGATTCTATAGGAAATATATTTAAATGTGATTACAAACAAAAGGCCGGTTGCAGAAAGCTCAATTAAAGTTTAGAATGTTTAACGGAATGTCAAATTTGACAGCGTGTTCCTAGATTCGTATTAGCAGCTTGTCAAATCCGAAAGCACGGTTAACTATTCTAAACAGCAATTAAGCTTTGTGCAACCCGCTGAAAGCCATGTCATTGATATATGGTCACATGGTTGCCGAATGTTGCGTATCTGGTTAGAATAGTTGAAGTTGATTTAATGACAATTACCCCTATTACGTTTCGTTATATATAAATATTAGTTGCAAACGAATATTAACTGTAAATTTTAGTATTTCAGATATAAACTGTTATAGTAGGAAAAAGACAGTTTGTTTAGGACTTTAGAAAGAAGATCAAATATGCTACTTATCAGTGATGGTGTTCCACAAGGATCTGTACTGCGCACTATTCTATTTTTTTTGTTGTACATTAATGATCTTGTCTTTTTGGATATCGGGGGACTTGTACTATGTTTGCAGATGATACAACTCCTCTCGAGAGGGGAACTGATCACATTGCTCTAATAAACAACATCTGTGGGGATGTGGAGGGGTGAAAGAATATGCCTCAATTATTTAAATTTTAACTGTTATAAATCTTACATTCTTATTTTTAAGTTTACATTTAATATGATTTAGTAACATATATCTAAATAGTATTCAAATAAAAAAGCAATCTGTCATAAAATTTTTGGGTATTCACATCGATAATAAATAAAAGTTCTCAACTCTCGTAACTGTAGGTACTTAGTAAAAAGTTTGTTTCTGGGTTTTTTGCTGTGAGAGTAATTTCTAACGAATTAGGTTCATCTGCTCCTAAGATGGCATATTATTTTTTAACTGAATGTCACATAAGGTATGGGACCCCCTTTTGGGGATTTTGTAACCATCATTTGCTTAATTCCTTCTCCAAAAAAGGTCCCGGCGCTACAAAGTTTATGGAACACTGCAAACCTCTTTCTTATTTCCATTTTTATCTCGGAGACTTGTTGCTTTATGCACAAAAAAATAAGGAATTCTTCTAGAAACAGTACTTATACTACCCGAAATATTAATTTCCTTTAACTAGAAACTCATTGATTTATGAAAGTGTTAAGATCACTTACCCATAAACCTGAAATTAATTACTATTGTAAAGCTCTTTATGCGGACTCTCAAAAACATTCTTAAAATAAAAGTATATTACAACCTGCAGGTATTTTATGATAACTCTCTATGACAGTATAATATTTTAAGTATTTGCGACTTGACATTTATTTTCTTCTTTTAATTTTTTATATTACTGACACATTTGTTATGATTTTTATTTTATCTGTTGATTGTTGTCCATTATTTTATTTTTTTTTATTTCATTTAGATTTTACTCTTTTTAACGTAGGGCAATTTATTCTACAACATACTGTCGAACATTTCTAGTTTTAATGTTGCTCTGTCTATGAGGTTTGTTTCTCTTATGATAATAAAGCTGATTTAGTTTATTTGTTTGTTTATATTTCAGGTCGGCCTGCGGGCAAGCACACACTTTGATATAGGGATGACCTAACGCATCGGTAGTGAACGTAGGTACTCATGAGTCTGTTTTGGCTGTTAAGGAAGTTCTATGTCTACGAGGCTTGTACCTCCTTCACTTCGTGGTACTGTCACTCTGAGGGTGCTTGATTTGGGATGATGATTGCGGTGTAGTGTCATCTCGATTCTGGTCTTCCTCTTGATGTTCTCGACATCTGTGTCTGTCCACGACATTACTCCAAACGAATACGTCAGAACTAATATGGCCAGGATGTTGAACAGATGTTTTGCGAGGATTTCCTTAATCATAGTATGATCTATATATTTGACTTGTTCATAACCCAAGTATTTGTACATGTCTTCTTCGTTCCAAGCCTCCGCTATTTAGTTCGACCTCTCCTGAGCTCATTGTGAGATAGAGCAACTAGTTTGAAGTCATCCATGTATAGCTGATATGAGATGGTGTACTTCATTTGTTTTTCAGGGTTTACACCATGCCTATTCTGTTCAGTGTCTTCGAGAGGCAGAACCACAGAGAGCTTAAGGAGTCTCCCTGGAAGATCTCCCGGTTATTTTTGATATCAGGCGTTGTGATGCAGAATTCACTATTTGTCAGCTGAATTACAGTTCTCCGGGTTTGCATTAGGTGTCTTCGGAAATCAGTTCCCTTAGGGTAATTTTTTTTCACACTACATTACTAGGATTATCCAGGAGTGCGGCACGCTGTCGTACGGCTTCTAATAGTTAACGTAACGATTGCCAATATGGCTGCATAGTAAAATATTTCAAAAATTAGCCTGAAAAAAAAACGAGAATTGATTTCAATTTTTGTCAAGATCAAAGTGCGATATAGAAATAAACTGGTAAACATTGTATTACGATCAAAATACAAGAGTTCTAACCACACTACACCACAACTTGTTACGTTCTGGACGCGCGTTGTTTATATCATCTGCTAATGATGCCAACTTGGTTAGCGAAACGCGCGTCCAGAACGTAACAAGTTGTGGCGTAGTGTGGTTAGAACTCTTGTATTTTGATTTATCTTCCACCACAGGTTCCAGTGTTAGGACTTAATTGTGTTACGAATTCAAAATTCAATGGATTTTAATGTTTGCACAATAAATAGATATAATATATTGGTACACTGATAAAATTTTAGTAAGAATTCAATATGACGCGACGGATCAAAATGGCGGTCTAATGAAATTTTTAAAAAATCGGAGTAAAAAATTAGCTTATTTACTTTATTTTACATTATACTCAAAAATCATGTGTGGTACAGGTAAAATATTGGTACATAGCCAATATGGTGAAACAAAATGGCGCCCAATCAAAATTTTGAAAACATAGTATACATATTTCATAACGAAGGAAGTTCCGGGTAAAGGAGTTTATCGATTTTTAATATTGTAAATTTCTACACCAATCCCCATTGATATTAAGGATAATAATTAATGTCTTAATTGATAATATGGAAACAATATTAGTTTGATCGAATGTCATTTTCTTCAGTAAGAATTTTTTAGTGCCTTATTCGAGTTGTATAAAATTAAATGTTTTTTTATGTTTTCTCAACGCAGCTTCATACCTCCCCTCCGGTTTGGCATCCTTCTAGAGTGCCGCGAGCGTGCGTTGCCGCGCGCTTACAGTGGCCTTGATGTATCTCTAAGAACTTAATGGTATTACCCCTTAAAAATTTATTGAAATATAAAATAGTGTTCCTCTAATTTTTTTGAGCAGTGTATTTATTCTGTTTCTTTTAAATAGCTTATTTTGTGAAATATCTTAGAAAAAGCAGTTGCGAAACTATATCGGTTAGCGGAAATAATCAAAACGATATTCCAACTAAATATTATTCTGAACTTCGTCCCACGAGGCGTTATTACCCTAAATCTTCATTAAGTAAATGGACTAAAAGCGGATCATGAGTGCTATTAACCTTTACTGCGAAATTATTCAAATGAAAAGGTAAACTCGTGTCCTTTTGGTATAAATATGTATTTGATTGTAGGTTACAGTAGTAAACACATTGGTTTCCGTTGTTATAGTTAAATTGCGTGCTTTTGAGGTAAAAGAAGCCAATATTTGAAAATAGAGGTATGATTCTTTTTACTATACATTTAGAGTAAATAATTTTATTTGTCTGTTACTTCTGTTGGTTTTCAGGACAAAATTGTCAAAATTATTTTTTCAGAACGAGAGTATGAACCGTCCACAAATTCGGCTCATTATTGAATCGAACCCTTTATTGCTGATTTGTGTATTAAAAGCGCTCTTCCCATTCCAAAGAGCATGGTTAATCCTAAGCTACTGTAAATCTTATAAAAAAATAAGGAACATTTTTAAAAGGAATATTAATTTCACTAGTCAACAAATACGAAAAAAAATTGCTACTCGTGTTATAATGACTGTACGGAGGAGTTTAAGCAGCTTAATTACGAATTTAACAACCAAAATTGTCCAGCGGGAATAGACTTTGAGTATAGATTGCATCATTTATTTTTATTTTATTCCAAAATTTTTAAATATTTTTATATAGAAGTTCAAACCAAGAAAACATCAAAAAATATTCTAAGGATACCAGATTTCATTTGCAAAAATACACACGGGACTCCTAAGATGGAACTGCATACAATGATCAACTAATGACTAAAAAAAGGTCATGTTTTTCGACTGGCGGCTGGTAACCAAAGGCAACAATTGATCCTGTTTAGCCGAACCATCCCGAGTATCGAATGGCAACGGCTGTTTTGTTTGAATGTAGCGCGAGATGTGAAATAATATGGAACCTTTAGTAGTGGCATATCGGTATATTAATTTTTGCATATCGGTAAAATTTTCAACTTTTCGCCGATTTGCTTCCAAGTAAGTATATCTGGGCACATACAAAAGGCATTTTCTATTTCTGTGAACATGTTTGTGTTTTTCATAAAGTTGTATGTCGAAATAGGATAGAACAAGCAAACATTTTTCGTTGTTTATTGATATAAGTTTTTAATAATTATAATTTATTATATTATAAAAATAATAATAATTTTTAATAAAATTAATTTTTGCTGGTAAAATTTGGAGTAATAGGAATATCTGTGAACAGGTTAATTTTAAATAAAAGCTCTTGGACATGTCCATTTTTATTTTTACTTCTGTCTTTTTTAGCTAATACTAGAATATACAGGGTCATCAACGTCACTTTTTTAAATGGAATACCCTGCATATTATTGCGTTTTTGGATTCCAAGGAAAATTCTTGATGTTTCATGTATGCAGTATATAGTATCTTCAACTGTTGGCGAAATATTGACACTTGAAAATTGTCAATTTTAGCATATTAAACTTTTTATGTTGGTAAATAAATATCTTGGAATATCAAATGGTGAAGGCCCAGCGATAGATCCACCTCAAATATTTTAAAAAGGACACTGGGTACTTTAAATGCAAAAATTTCGAAAACAGTTGCTCGAAAAGACATTTAAAAAGTCTTCAGAAACACGAGAAAAGTTATATTTTAATAAAAATATAAATACATTAAGGCACAAAAAAGTTACACTTACTTTTTGTAGCCGAAGTGCTACAGAGAGCGCCCTCTACAATCTACATCAAAATTATCAACAAATTTAAATTCCTCACCTCAAAAATTATGAAAAGTATGAAAGCTACACCAACGATTTTGCGCTATTAAAAACTTTTTTGATATTTTGTCTACATTTTATTCGCTGCATGTTATATAAAATTTCCAAAAACAAAAATGTTTTTCGATTAGTGAAAACTTGTTTACATAATTTCTAAAGTTTCAAGTTCATCGATGTTTTAGCCATATTTAAAATAAATAATAGCTATCATGTTTTACATGGGTAGAAGCGTCAAAATGTCTGCTTTAAGTAAAAAAAAGTCTCGATAGCTAAATTAGGTAAGAAGTTATACGAGGGGAAACATAAAAAAACACGATTTTAAAAAAATAATAATTTTTCCAGTTTTTTGTAAATAAAAAAAGTCGAAACCGCAAAAAAATTAATATTTTGTGATTTCGTATGTACAATGATCCATTTAATAAAATGAGGTATATATCGGTGTGTTCTAACGCAAAAAAAAATGAGAAGGAAGCGACTTTTGCCCCATTTTTTACTCCACTATAAGCTAAGTTATATTTTTATCCAAGGAATCTGCAGTTCTATTTTGTACCTTTAAATTTGGGACACCCTTTGTATTCTTATACGAGCATGTTATTCATTTTTCTCCCAAGTTTTCAATATCAGGTCATTCAAAATAAACAATGAGTGTTATCAAATCCAGAAAGAGCTTAAGGGTATTTGAAAAGATCTTTAAAAAAAAAAAGTTATTATTTTTTAATTTATATACAAATAATTTGTTTGTGAGGCTCATGAAGATATAAGATAAAAATTAGTTTTTTTATTACCTCCTATCTAGGGAATCAACTATGGTTCGCTGAAACTGGCACAGTGCTGTCTTTGTACTTTTATTCATAGTAAAACCATGCTGGTACGATGACAATAGATTATTTGTACAAACAAATTAAACCAGCGACGATAATTCTCAATTGTGCAATGCTTAAAGACACCAAAAGATCTAATTCCTTTGGAATCAGAAAGAGTTTGTAAAATTCCTTGTTCCAGTGTATATAAGTAAAACTGGACGGACTCTGTGTCTACTAGTCTTAAGGAACGTGAAAGATGTATAACAAACAAATTGTTAAATCAGTCGGAAAGTAATCCCAATTTGACACGGTCTAAACTAAAGAAACATAATTTCTTTGTTAACTATTTGTAACAGTGAGTGGACAAAAAGTGGAAATATTAACCAATTTTTATTGCTAAAAATAGCTAGAAATATTTTGGCTCCAAGTGAAGTTTTAATTGAGAAATACTATAGCGAAACAAACATCTTACAATTTAACTATTTAGATGCGCTTGACATTTGGCATGCATTAACCGTTTTTCATTGAGTAACGCGTTTCGTTAATTTTATATTGAATTAAATTTCTAAGTAAAATGATATTTGGGAAACGTATCTTTGATATTTTTGCTTATGCATATGAAAATATTTAGCTTTAGGTAGGCGCGTGTGTTTTATATTTATTTTAAATTATTTCACATCAAAAACGATTACGCGAATTATCGTATATTTACTTTCAGCCTGTATAGTTCGTTGTACCTGGTTTTTTTATTAAAGGTGAATTCATGTAACATTAGTTATTTCTCCACTTGGCTGAGCTCAAGTGGATTATTATTAGTTTGTTTCAATAAGGACACATGACAGCTTAATTTACAATTAAAATGTAAAATTACAAGTCAAAAATTATTAATTTGTTTATTTTACAATACTTACCTTATAACAAACGGTAGCAAATAAATTGAAAAATCCGCTAAAAAAGAAAAAAGTTGGGTTAAGTTGCGATTTCGTCATCTTAAAAACTTCATATGCTAATATTTGGCCGTAAATTTGAAGCAGTAAAACAAAAGTTGGGCGCTCGTGTTCAGAATTTAATAAGTAACATTTCCTTATTACTAAAATTATGGAAAAGAAAAACATAATTTTGTTGGTGCAACGTGAAGCAAAACCATATTAAAATTATTTCTCCCAATGAAAGTCGGGAACCAACAGTGTAATTCAATGTGGATCGTGGTAGTAGCCAGCGGTGTAGTTGTTTCCGTAATTCCATTTATGCCTTGCCCTACTCGGGGCTCGTTAGTTTATGGCGGCTTGATGAGCTCTAAAAAGAGCGAAATCGCGATCGTCGTTTGACTGAAAAGGATCACTGCACCTGCGGCATTAAAGGACGTTGTGTTGTTGTGACGTTGGTGCAAAGTGAAACAAAAATATATTAACGATTTATTTATTTCACTTCATGCCAAAAGATCTAAATAGATATGACAACGTCAAGTGTAAAACTAAAGGATATCATAAAACATTTTTAAAACAATATTAAGATTAGACTAATTAATAGAAAACAATTATTGCAAAATTGAAAAGTCATTTCTTACATTATAATAGGTTTTTTTCAAGAAGAAAACTCTTTGTACTTTTCTTAAATTTGTTGTAAGAAGGTATTTCTCTTAGGCTTGCTGGTAGTTGGTTTAATTCCTACAAAAACAGTAAGGACTTTTTTGGAAAGTGCTAGTCCTGTAGGGAGGTATATAAATGTTTGTGAAGTTTTTTGAACCATAATTATGTAGTTCTAGATGACGAGAAAATCTATTGAATTGTTTTTTAGCCAATAATACCGTGTAAAATTAGAATACATGGAAGAGGGAGAATATTATACTGTTTGAAGTAGGGTTTACATGTGTCTAATGGACTTAATGAGAACATGTTTCTAATTATTCGTTTTTGTAATATACAAATTCTGTTTAAATCTGTTGGTTGGCCCCAGTAAATAATACCACAGCTAAGATGGCTATATGCTAGTGCGTAATAGGTATTTAAAAGTACTTATACTTCTAAAGTGTTTTTTAGATTTCTTATTGCAAAATAGGCGGTGTTTAACTTACTTGCGACATGGTTCGTGCGGTGGCACCATGTTGTGTGTGGATCTAGATGAATCCTAGTAATTTAAAAATTTCAATCCTATTTACATCTTTGCAGTTTAATGACAAGTTTGGAACCCGAGGCATATCTTTTTTTTTTACAAAATGTCATAAAGCAGGTTTTGGATTCGTTGACAATAAGGCAATTTTTCTCACACCATAAAGCAAATTTTTCCAAAATTATAAGGGAATTATTTTCCAATTTCTCGAAATTATTATCAGAAATTGCTATAGTGCAGTCATCTGCATAGAGGATTATTCTATTATTTGATAGTGACAGAGGCAAGAAATTTTCCAGATCATTTATAAAAAGCCTAAATAGTAACGGTGAAGTAATGCTTCCCTGAGGTACATCACAGTTTATATTATGTAGAGATAACATCCCCAATCTTAAGTTTTATCTTACGTTCCACTAAATAAGACACTAACCATTTGTTGATATCTCCACTTATCCCCAGTGCATATAATTTCTTCTGTAAAAATGAGCAATTTAAGCAGTCAAAAGCTCGAGTTAAGTCAAAGGAGATGACAAGAACGTAGTTTTACATAGTAATACATCGATTGTTTTCGATTTTTTCCCTGTCATTCTTTTTATAAAGGGGAATAACTTCCCCCACCTTCAACTCAAGAAGGATAAATTAAAGATATAGCATAATGGGTGTTTAATAAAATCCCATATTTTTTCTAATGCCATAACTGGGATGTCGTTTTTACCAGAGCAGTTTTAAAACTGAATGGAGATCGTGCACATTTAGTGGTGTTAAAAAAATTGACCTGTTATGAAATTCACTGATTGTACAATTTGATATTTCAGAGATATTTAATATGTAATTATTGTTGGATTATTGATAGATTGCATAGTTTTTTAGATATATCGGGAATACACAGGCAGATAGACCAACGGAAAGGAGAAAAGTATATTTTTTCGGCTTCTAAAAACGCGAAGACTTGTCAAAATTTAAAAGGGTGACTTTTTCGCGATTACAATATTGCTTTCTTATGAACAAGATAATGATATATTTCAAAAATGTCACGTTGATCAATTCGTAGTTAGTGGTCAAACTATCCCAACATAATCAAACAGGTGATGCCCTAAAGATCCGGGACAATAGATTATAGTTCCAGCTTAATTTTACCCTGCGTTTAATCAAACCTTACATACACTGACGAGTATGTGACTATAAGGGTAAAGTGACTCTGCCTGTCCTTCAAAAAGGATTGTGAATAGCTGTATGAGAACAAAAATATCATGTAACACTGTCTGTGTTAATTATACCTTTCGTTCATATATCAAGAACCCCGTGGGGGGTCCAGACCCCCTGGACCCCCGTTTAAATACGCCAAATATTCAAATAAGTGTAGTTCCTGCAATATCTATCCATAATTTTATTTTTTTCATTAAAATGTGGTTAACTCAAAGAGATAAGAGCATAACTAATACGTCCGATAAAGCATACATATTTTTCTTAAAAAAAATGAATTACGTATATACGGAGAAAAGAGATCTCAAGAAATCTTATTCTTTTAAAATCCAATTACCAATGTACGAAGTTACGTCACATAACTTCAATACCTAAATCCACTTATATTTTCAACCTACGCCTCGAAACCTTACAAAAAAATCCTATAAAACTAGGAGGTATTGAGTTTATAATTTACTTCTGACGGAAGTAACAAACAGTGCTTTTTAAATCTAAAGCAGGTAAGTGTGTTTTGATTGATATTTTATTAAGATAATCACGTTAAAATTTTAACGTAATTTCTGTATAAAAATACAAAGTATCCAAATAATTATTGTAAGTCGCCTAATTTGTTTCAGTGATTTTGATAGGACAAGTTACAGAATTTTCCAAATCAAAATTTAAACCCATAGGGTGTTTCTTATTTGAATGCTGATAATCCAGGGTGTGATTCTTTGGCCAGTTTTAAGTATAAAATTTCGTATAAACAAATATACGAAAATGCCTATTTATCAGGATACGCAAAGTTTTATTATTTTATTAGAATATATCTTCTACATTTTTAAACAAATTACTATTCGTCCACATATTACTTCTTGCAATACAATTGGCATTTGGAACAATCTACAGTGCTGATATTTTTTGGAGGTCACCCCTTCTACCCCTTTTTTTTTGCAACGACAATGACTTTTTTTTAATAAAATCAGATGCTCTAGACGGTTCTAAAACTTTATTGCATTTTCCATTTTTTTGATATCTTGTAAGCTTTAAAAGTATATGAAGTATTCAATTATGCCTGTCGTTTTTTCAGTTTGCCTACAATTTTACACTGTTTTTTTAAACGTATTCTGATTATTTTGTTAAAAAAGTGAGTCAATGGACATTCTAACATAAACGTTTTCAATTTAACTTTATCTCAGGAGGCTTTGTTTAACCCAGTGTTTTTTCCGTTAATTAAGAAATAATTTTTAACCTTACATAAATCAAGTAGGCTGATGTCATTGAGTTGTATTAAATAACAAAATGTTGTTGACGGTATTGTCAAAATACAAGTTAAAAATACTGAGTACTTAGATGTCTGCAAGTCGTGTAGCTATCATTAAAATAATGGTTATTTAAGTCAAAGAAGATTGTTTGTTACTTATTAAATTTTCTGCAGGTAGGCAGACCCGAAATACATCGATAGTTTTCGATTTTTTCCCTGTCATCCTTTTTATAAAGCGGAATAACTTCCCCCACCTTCAACTCACCAGGGAATATACCTTTTTCGAGGGATAAATTAAAGATATAGCATAATGAGTGTTTAATATTATCCCATATTTTTTCTAATGCCATAACTGGGATGTCGTTTTTATCAGAGCAGGCTGTTTAAGTAATGGTTATTTTTACAAACGTTGAGTTAGCCGACATAAATTTTATTTACGGGTTTGCTGACGACAACGCTTACGAAGCTAGACGAATTTACGAAGAAGGTATCCAAGTCGTCATATCCTGGAAGAAGAATTGGCCGGTTGCCTGGAAGATGTGCCTATCACGCCAAGAAAACACATTCGGTTTATGCATCACACTTTGAAAAATAGTGTCACATATATAATCATAATATTTAAAAATTATAATTAAAAAAATAAAAAAGGTTATAAGTTTTGCGCAACATAGCTCTACAAGAAACGCATATTTTTCTTTAATTGAGTCCAACATGAGGTACAGAACTTGCTTCTGGGGAGCCTGTTCGAAACAGCTTTTATGTACTTATGCAAAGCTAGGGGAGACTCGTACAAGATCTTGTTTTCAGATAAAAAATATTAACTTTACCCTGTCTTTTTCTACTGGAATCAGCCAGTCTGATGCAGAGAAAAGTTACTAGTACTTAGTTCGTAATGCATACCAATGATCCATTAGAGCTTACGCAATAGATAACTCATTGAATCGGTCCGGAGACATCAATGGTCGCCGAAACTGTATTTTTTCGTGCGGTAACCCTCGACACGCGAACGGGAACGAGACGCGGTGTGTCCGCGTTCCTAAATATTAGAAGAGATCTTTTTGTTAAAAGAGAAATATTGAATTTGGCTGCTAATGTTTGGGCTTGAAATTTGATACAGGTTAGCTTGAAATAAGGTTTAATATAGCCGCCATGGGGGGATAGCCGCAAATTATCTTTGGAAACAGTCTGCGGTCGCTATTCTCGTCTGCCGGCTTCCTCAACACACTTGGCAACATTGCGTGTTTATTTGATGGATGGATGCAGGCTTTTCAAAGTCTGCATTCATTTAGGGGTGCCTAAATTTTGCCGTACTATTGCGTAGCTATAATGATCTATTTACCTACTCGGCTGCCTCGTAGGAAAGCCTCGCTTAAATATGCTTGGCGAAACTATTCCTGTTCGTCTTTTCTATGTGCTTGTTAAAATGTTTATACAATCGTTTTTGTACTGTATTGTAATCTTTAGATAATGTTCTTTTCTTCATTCACTTTAATTTCAAGTTGTTTAAACTCAAGTATGCATTTTAAACTTTTGAATTGTTTCAATGTATTTATATTTTATTTTTATTTTTACGTTTTATCATTGGTTGTTATTGCTAATTAATATCTTTTGTTATTTTTCTTAATTTATTTTTTGATTGCGTTTTTTATAATTAGCCTTATCAACAAACTGTTTGGTTTCAATTGATAATAAAGCATATTGACTTTGACTAACATTATTTAAATAAAAAAGCCTGAGGTGTGAATGACTGACAGCCTGAAAAATGTTATTATAAATAAAGACTATGCACAGACATTATAGAAAACCGGCAGTGAAATTCGCTAAACTTTTTATGTGTTGTAGTTCTTGACCTCCTGAACAAAAGACACCAGAGGCACGTCAAAATGGTACAACTACTATTCGTTTTGTAAATATTGCCCTCAAAAGGCTTTTCTTTAGAAAAGCTTAGTAGTGCAAAAACAGATAATATGTTAAGCTCGTGTACTAGCAAAATTTAATTGGAGTGACTTTGGTTTAGCGTTTTTAAAATGGGTAAAATTTACTTCGACATTTTTTAATTTGAATTATACATACATGGTGTAAAGGGATGGGGATAACAATAGCACAAATGTACCGAAAACTGATTTTTTGAGAAAAAAATATTCTTCATAAAAGCTTTTTCTTGTTAAAAGATATAAAAAATATATTTTTAACGTTGTACAAATAAACTTATAAAAAAAAAGTGGCTTATACTGGACTGGAGTTTGGAAAAATATAACTGGAGTTTAGAAAAATATAATTATAAACCATTACAAATAGTTCAATATAGGAAACTGCCTTCCTTGGACCAACTATTTGTGTTTGGTAAAATTACAGTAAAACAATTTAAGATATCAATTTTTATTCTCACATTTCACAAAAAAAATTAAACGGTAAAGTACAACATAACTTAAAAGTTGAAACATAATACGAATTACAAAAGGCTAAAAACAATGAAAACAAAAGTTTAATGTCAATCAATTAAATAGGATAATTATAGGGTAATCAAATCAAGCCTATTTTTAATTAAGTTAGGTGCATATATCACACAAAAATGTGTCTCTTGCTTGTATGTTGGTTCACGATTCATAAACCCATTCTCCATTTTAGGCACTGAATAATGTCTTCCACGTTAAGTTTTAGTACAAATCTTGCATTGTCGTTCTTGTTCATTAATTCTCTTTTTGTTTGATTTGTCTCAATATAATTTTACTTTACGCCTAACACTTTTCCATTTTAGAATACCTGATGGTGTCTGTTTAAATTCAAGTTCGTTGGAAGGTGTAGATCTCTAATTATTTTGGCTTTTTGAATACCCCCACTTTTTTAATTTTGCTATTATCAACCACAGGACTTTTTCTTTGTGTCCTACACAAAACGATTTATCTTCACCTGTACTGAGGTTATTGGTAATCATTTGGATATAGATGCAATCTCTTCTTTAGTAGATTTCAGTGTAGAGGGTATTTGAATTTCTGGGATCCTTTCGTTTTTGCAAATGGTTGAAGCAGATGGATCGCGTAACCCAGCTTTTTGGTATGAGTATTATGACCATCTAACACCTGCAAAATATTGTTTTTATTGTTGGCTTTACAGTTTTAATACAAGCTTGAATGCAAGTAATAAAAAGTCTTGAATTATTATATCCAGTAGACAGTTATCATTGATTTTACGAACTGGTCAACTGTACTCACAAATACAACCATCGTTGTATTAGCACCACATTCTCCACCAGCAACTAAACCTAATTGGCTTACCCTTTTGTGTCAAGATTTTCTGACAGTTCTTCGCAACTGTAGGAAAAACTAGACTCATCTATATTGACAATTGACAATACTTGTTGCATCAAGTTGGTTGGATAATATTTTCGCGGTTGGATCCCTAACATCGCGTTATGTAAGTAGACTCTGGCTGTCATAATGAAATATTTGCATACCTGCACGTAAATTAATAGAAACCATTTTTACCAGTGGTTTTTTACGTTTATTACTATTATGTTTTATATTATTTTGCTTCGCTGATTTTTTTTAAGTTTAGTTTTTTTATTGGTTACTACGAAAAATATTTTTTTCAAGTTAAGAATATGTTCCGCTAATTTTTTTTTTAATTCAAATAAAAATACAGTGGTTTTTTCAAAAATGTTCGCTCATTATTAGCAAGTTTGTTTTTTGATTCCGAGTGCTTTTTAAAAGTCGCTTTTGGAATACTTCTACATGCAGCATGTTACATTTAAACATATATCTCTTGGTAAGCCTCCAAAACTCTCGACAAATCAGCTTCACACCAGTGTCCATATTTCTCTAGCACTCTTTCTTTCATTAAAAGACATTCTGAAACAAAAAAGCAGGCTGCTTAGTTAAATCACATCTGTGACATTTGTATGCCACTACAGCTTTTGTAATTTAAAAATTACATCAAAGTATATTATTATAGAAAATAATACCAGTCTCCTAAATTCGATTAGTCTAGATGGATCAACATAGGCAACATTCCCCTAGTGTGTAGTTTTCAAAATATATCTCGTTAGCAATAACCGATAGAAGAAAACTTTGAGAGATACTTGGTTACTAAAAGTGGCAAAAAACGTGGTATAAGGGCAACTTCTGTTTTTTTTTTCATAGAACACCATATTATAATATAGTTAGATTTCACGGTGGATATCTACTAAGCATTTGGTATATAACATCTCTGTCAGTAAAATCAACAAACTAAAAATTTTAGACTTTGAGACTGTTCAAGTCTTGACTTAGAGAAAAACGAATTGCACATTTTATCTTAATTGTTTTTTTGGATTGTCTAGTGATATTAGTTTTCTCTCTTACCGAATAGAAGAGCATAACATATTTGTACATAACGTATTTGTAAGAATGCCTTTACGTTTAGACTAGGGTGATACCTACTATAAGAAAAACCATAAAAATTAAGATGCAGACAAGCCGTTAAGATTTTATGGTGTTTTGTAATCTTAAAATTTCAATTTTTAAATGCCAATTTACCAAACAATTGGATTTTAGAATAGAATTTGTTTTATAAGAAAAAATATAATTATTCCTAAAATCCAAATGGGTTATAATATTTATCTAGTTTATTTAAAATAATTCATTTGCCCCCTATATCTATCACATACCTTGTATAGATAAAATTATCTTCACAAGATGTACTTTTAGTAAACAATTATCTTCTATCGGTAATAGATACAGAGATTCCCAAGAATTACACACTAAATGAACTTGTATTTAAACAACCGTTCTATGTAACTTTTCTTTTTGTAAAAAGGCAAATAAATGAATTTATTCGAATAAAGCATTCAAAAATCAAGACATCTTAACGTGAAAAGTTTATTTTATAACAAGAAACATTTTTTATAAAGTATATCTTTTTCTGGAAAATACAATTTTTGGACCGCTGTCCTAATGGTAATACCCCCGTATGTTCCGAATCAAAATAGGTCGGTTTTCTATAAGTTTTGTGCATGGTTCTTTGCAAAAATATTCTAAAACTTCTGCGGTTCCCCTCGTATTATCGGTTGACGCATTTATGACAATAAAAAAATTGGTAATATTAATTTACTATTTTTAACGCCAAGATCATATGGCGTCCGTATTGCAGGATCTTGATATTTTGAAAAGCAATCCGAGAAGTTTTTTTCCGCCTCCAATTCCTGAAACCGAGACCGACTTTTATCAACAAACTCCTGTGGATGGTAATTTTAAACTTATATGTTTATTTGGGTTGTCATAAAGATTGAAGCTTTCAATTAGTACGTATCATATATTACCATAATTTTGTTTTACTTAATATTTTCAAGACTAATTTTGTTTATAATTTTTAAATTATATGTGGACAAAAGTGTGCGCCTTAGAGAATTAAAAAATTCTGTTGCCGTTTGTCTATCGTTTTATAATTTCTTTTTTATGGATATTATTGAATTTAATTATTGTGGTGTTAATATATTAGGTAAGGGTAAGTAAATTTTGTTACAAAATATACAGAATTTATGACGATAAAATATCACTAATGAGACAATTTTTGAGATTATAGAATTTATTTAAAGAAAAAAACCTTTAATTATTTAGATTGACATTAAAAGATTATTAAGTTTTATGGCATTTTTATTAAATATTTTTGATATGTGATATAAACATATATCATTATAAATGTTCCTTTGATTAAAGCGACTATATTTGAATTGCTCCAATGCAGGACCATTTTAAGTTTGTATTTAAATATAAACAGGAGAAATTAATAAATTTCAAATTTTTAAATGTTTTGTGTTTGGCATTTTTCTAAAAAATACCGAAAGTGATACTTTTACATATATAGGAAAAAGGGGCTCTTTTTCATATAGTCGAGTGCAGAAATAGTATACTTGCAATTAGAAAATATTTTGTACTAACCTAATATCGATGACAAAATCAAATTGTTTAATAATTATATTATTTCACTTTTTGATGCGCACGCGCCATTTCGCGAAGCACCAAGGTTGACTGCTAATTTAAAGACATTTATGAAGCAGTGATATTTTGCCCTTCAAAAATTTCAGAGAACAAAGGGCAACGATGACTGGAATAACTATACATTTTTACGCAATTTTACTCTTTCAATGTTGAGAAAGGGAAAATACACAAAAAATCTACAAAGACTGTCAAGTCCACGCAACATGTGGACTCCCCTTAGAAACTCTAACATTGCGCAATAAAAAAATAGTGCTATTCCAAAAAGTTAAAGTGACCCTAATGAAATTAACAATTTTTTTAGTGCTTACTTACAAACTATTTCGAATTGCCATGATAAAATTAATTCTTACAAATAACACCAATTTTAACCAACAATTAAATTTCTCTTTTAAATTAACAGATATCTCCGAAATGCATGATCAGATGTTTAAATCATATTAAAACCAATGCAACAGGCGTAGATGAAGTGTTTCCCTTAATGTTAAAGTACTGCAGCCCATTAATTGATAAATATAGTGTGCAATTGTGTATATTTTGAACTGCTGCATTGAAGCAAATTATTTTCCAGATCAATGGAAGATATCAATAGGTAAACCTCTAAGACTTCCAATCCAGATTTTAATGAACTTCGAATTATAAGCATTCTTCCAAGTTTATAGAAAAGTTTTGAAATAATATTATATAATCAAATGTACTCTTTTTCGTTGATAATAAAATAATACCTGATAATCAACGTGGATTCAGAAAGAATTTCAGAACTGCGGTAGCGCTAACAAATGTTATTGACCATATAACCGATAAGAAACGTATTTCTGCGTTAATTCTGTTAGACTTTTCGAAAACTTTTGACACCATAAACCATAAACTTATTGTATCTAAATTAAAATATTACGGTTTTAATGAAAATTCAGTCATTCCTAACAGATAGATATCAAAAAATATATACAGATAACAGGTTTTAATATTAGGCTCTTTGGTTTTCTTGGTTTATACCTCTGATGTTCTAAGATTAACTGCAGGATTACTTGGAGGGCCAGGCAATAATTAATAATGACCTTAACAGATTTTACCAACTTTGTAGTGATCATCATATTCATCTTAATCCTAACAAATTATGTTGGTTACTGTTTGGTAACAATAATAAGGTTGAATACTTGCGTAATCATATCAATATTAATATCAGCGGTACTAGGCTTCCTGTGGTTGATTCAGTGAAAAATCTTGGAATTTCAGTGAACAGTGATCTTAAATTTAAAGAACATTTTAAAAAAATTGCCCAAAAAGCATTTTTTTCTTTAAAAATACTATATAGCAATAGACGAATATTACCTTTAAACTTAAAAAAATCTTTGGGTGAGTCCTTAGTCCTATCCAACTTCAACTATTGTGATTTTGTATATGGTTTTTGTTTAGATACTATGAGTAAAGTTAGAATACAAAAAGTGCAGAACTGCTGTATACGCTTTATTTTCGGGCTAAGGTAACGTGATCATGTGTCTCATAACATTAATGTTCGACCGTTAATTAGATTAACGGTCCCGACTCATCAGAGTGCCTTGTTTCGGAGATCGTTCAGCTATAACGTCGTTCGTTTATATAATTCGATACCGGAAGAATTGGTAAACTTAGATTATTTAATATTTAAATATAAATACAAAAAGTATCTTTTAGATAATCAAGGTAGATCGTATAATGTGCACAAATTTTGTTCATTTAATTTTTTTTTCCACTTAAGGTTCATTTTTCACACCTTTGTGCTTTTTCATTCTTTATTTTAATTTTTTTTTCTAAAAATTATATTTTATATATATAAGTATCTATCGTAGACACCTTAGAAATTTTTTTGATTTGAAGAACTGTGTTATGACCTTAAATAGTTTTTAATAATGCTAATATAAGTAATAACTTGGTTCTTTAAAATTACTGATGATTCTCTGGTTCAGTAGGGTAGCTACTAAGCTAGACTGCGCCAGAGACTTTCCGCAACTATATAATCTAAGTTCAATTGTTAATTTAAAATTCGTGTATTTTTTTGTTTGTAATAATAAAGACATCATTTATTTATTTATTTATTTACTTATCTAGGCGATGCGAAAAGCGGATTCTTCCGCAGGCTCATAGCAAGATAAGTTTTCCTAGGAACACCGTTCTCCCTACTACTTAATTTTGTATTTTCCGCCTTATTTTAATGTGCAAAGAGCACGGATTATTACTGCGTATATATATATATATATATATATATATATATATATATATATATATATATATATATACACGCAATAATAATTGTTATTATAATTAAAATGATAATTTTTAAAGTTAGGTTAGGAACCAAATGGTATATAAAAAACACAGTAGCGTAACACTACACGTAATATTTCGTTGGGTCAAAACATTCAAATTACCTTAAGTATATTTTAAAACGAAAGAAAAAAAATTATGGGTTTCTAGGAATAATTTTATTTACTCTTCTTTTTTAGGGTCTGATCTCTACTGAAAGGGGAAACAGTTTGATTATATTTCTCAAGAAGTGTTATTTGTTTAATAGATAGTAAAGGCAAACAAAAAATATGAATTTTTTTTTGGAGATAAATGATTTTAATTTATTTTTCGGCTTTTTATAGGAAAAGTAGAATATTCCAATAGCTTCAGTAGTTTTTTCTAAATTTTTATATATTTGCGAAAATGAATTTAACTATCATGGTCTAAATTGTCATTGTTCATTTTTGGTGGAATTAATGGGTACACATTGTTTATATATATATATATATATATATATATATATATATATATATATATATATATATATATATATATATATATATATATATATAGTTAGGTTAGGTCTGGTTAAGTTAGTTTACGCCTACGGAATCCAAATTGTTAGTATTTTTGGGATATCTTAAACGATGTAAGGTTAGATTAAGTTAGTTTTTTTTATTTATTTAAGTTAATTCTGGGTTAGACATATAATTATACTAAGAATAGCTTATTGAAGCACAAATATTTGGGCTACTTAGGGTTAGTTTTTGGTTACCTGTAATAATTAAATTAATTAATAAATACAAGAAAAATATTATTATTTTGCAAAAGACAAAATATCTTTAGTATTTATAGAAATTAAAAAAAAACGTATGTACCTGTAGGTATAGGTATATTCTATTTTTTCTAAAAAAATTTATGAAAGATGAATTAAAATCTCCAAAAAAGGATTTTATTTTTTGTTGTTTGCTTTTAGTGCATGTTAAACAAATGACATTTGTAGAGAAATATAATCAAACTGTTTTCCCTTCAGCACAGTATCAGACCCAAAAAAAGAGAATATAATGTTAGATGATGAAACTTATTTTGTCCCATAAAATTGTTCCTAGAAACTCATAACTCCAACTTTTTTTCTTCCGTTTTAAAATATACTTTAGGTAATTTGAATGTTTTGACCCAACGAAATATTACATCTACTGTTATGCTACTGTGTTTTTTATATACCATTTGGTTCCTAACCTAACTTTAAGAATTATCATTTTAATTATAATAACAATTATTATTGCGTATATATTTATATATGTATATATATATATATATTAAGTCAGAAACACGTGTCTACGGTTAGCCAAATTCCATTGCTTTAGCGGTCATCCCAAAGAATCCATTTTCTACTATATACTAGTTCTTACCGCGTTATATATTTTCTACTTTTGATTTACTACTATATAAATAGAGTATAAGTAAGATTTCGGATGTTCTCTTGGTAATCACAAATGTCGGTTTTGCTCCTGTTGGTGATCTGGTATTGTTTTGTGGATTCATTTTGGCGCTATATATAGTTGACTATATATATATATATATATATATATATATATATATATATATATATATATATATATATATATATATATATATATATATATAATATATAACCTAGCTAGCAAGAGAGATAAAAAGTCATTTAAAGTTTTTTGTACGAGGTTTAGTTTTTAGATAATTTAATGATCAATAAATAAGTAGAGAATTTAAAATTGAGACATTTTTAACATATTCACCACTTATTTTCTCGAAAACTATGTCTACTACTACAGTAAAAAGAATAAATTGCTTTTTCTACAAAAACAAATGCACATTTATGCGAGTTTTATTGCACTTCGAAATAAGAATCATAATTGAATATTATACTTTGGTTTAATAAGAGGTTATGTAAACTAGGAAGTACTAAATAAAAATGAAGGCGTAGGAACTTCTGGTACCTATATAACCTGCACCTCACAGACATCACATCACTATTTTGCAAATCAGAATGTTTAAAGGTAGTACTTTTAAAACATTGGATACCTAATATTAATATTTTTTTTAAATATAATAGAGCATTTTTAACCAATACAACTTATTGGTACCGTATAATATCAGTTTATTTTAAGTATATTATTGACATATCCAAAAGTTTTTTTGTATTTCTATTATGTGTTTTGTTTTTATTTGTATAGTTAATATTAATTTTACTGAATTTTCTTCTAAACTAATGTATCTTAGATGTTGATATTTCGAATTTATCTAATTTGTTCTGTATTAAATTTGAGTAATATTAAATGAAATAATAATACTTGTGTTTGTTTTTATTTAAAACGTAATTTAGAGTATCTTAATAAAATTATTTATATTTAATTATTTATGGCCTGTTGTGTCTTAAATGCGTTGGTATTTTTTATCTACTTAATTTTTCTAAATAATTTTAGTTACCTACTTAGAAAAAAATATAATTTCCTAACTAAAAATAACCATTCTGCTTATCTAAAAAAAAAATCATATAATTTTATTTATTAAATTCAAGTAAAGTAATAAAATAAAAACAGAAATATAAAAGGACAGTCGAAACGAAAGAAACAAAAAAAATCCATGCATTTTACAGCTTATGAAAGCTTATTCTTTCATATGCATGGAAAATTATATTATATAACTTTCAACTTTTTCCATATAGGCTCTCCTATGGTTGCACCGTTAAATTCTTAGTTGCAAGTGTTTCTTAGTAGCAAGCTTTAGATCAAATTAATGTCATTACTGGGCACGTGTCGCGACAGTTCATCATCCAAAATGCGTTCTCGCTATGTTAATTTATTATGTCCAGGCGGCCCAATTGCCACATTTCTTTATAACTTTGATAAGTGGCTCTTTTAAACCCAGTATTAATTTTAAAGCATCAATAACAACAAACGTCAAAATTAAACCCCTGAATAAATATAAGGGAATGTGTTCGAAAGGTTTATTATGTAAAAAGTTAAATTTAATATCTAAAGTGAGCTATGAATTTTAATGTTTCGCCAATTTTTTGTTAAATTGGCATACCTTAATTATACTTAATTATCTTTCAAAAGTATAAGTTTTCAAATTACTTTCTAAATTTCAAAGTAAAAATCAAAGTGGGTACGCCACTGAAAACTGGAAACAAGGGGCCATCGTTTTGATTCTTGGGACTTTGTCGGTCTCGTCAAGGTCACGGCTAGGCTCTTTCCTGTACATTTATTTATTCAAAGCAGTTACTCTATATTGTATTTTCATTTCATTTTAAATGATCATTATTCCATAATCCAATTAATAAAAAATCAAGTATTTAAAAAGAAGAATCGGCAATAAATGAACTAAATGAGAAGTTGCTTACTGATTTAAACACAAACACAAATTAATTTCGTTCCAAAAATCATTGTGCTGTTAAACAAAAATAAACGCTGTTTAATAATTAGTCTGCAATAATTTAATTAAACTTCCTAAATATATGCAATTTGCTCTCTACTAAAATTAATGATAATAAACTATTAAACTATTTTAGCTCTGAAATTAATATATGCGCATTAAAAATTTAAAAATAAGCACTATCCGATCTTTTCTAGCGTTTTCGCACGCTTTTAATACTCGTAGTTACATTGTTACTATTGTTCCTATAAGATGTGCCAAAAGTGCTTCGTTTCCAAGATACAGGGTGTTAAAGCTTTAATATTTCTTTTTTACTTTTTATCATCCATGCACATTTCTAGAGATAATTTATTTAAATTTGGCACACAATATAGGGTGACCAATGTCTACGAAATAAGCATAATACATTTTCAAAAAATCTACATCGTGCTACTTTTATCGGGTCGTGACCCAACAACACAAATATTTTCTTTGTTTGAATGGCATTGCAACGCATGCCGGTTATTTCCTAGTAATATGTAAAATATGTTCTTAAAAAAATAGTTATATTATATTATTCTATATTTTAATGCGCAAATAGTAATTCTTAAAAGGAACTATTTCAATGTTCAAAAAAATTATTATATTATGCCTAATTTTTTGCCCATTTCGTATTCCTACGTTTATTTATTGGGATATCCATCATATGTTAATGCCCAAATTATTAATTTTATTGCTCAACGTATTTATAATAATATGCACATCCTTTTACTTTTATACAGGATATGCCAGAAATATAGTTTTTATTGGAACATCCTATATATTATGGTAGAGTGGTGTATTATTTGCCGTTAGGGTCCCGGAAACAAAACAAGAGTTTTTTTTAAATTGATGTTTCGCATATTTATTGTTGCGTCCTCAGGACACCAACATGCCAGAAAAAAAAAACATTTATGGTTTCAACATCAGTTAAAAGTAGACAATTAAAACATTTTTAAGAGTTGAAATTAAAAAGATAAACAAGATTTACAGTAATTGTTATAGAGAGAACCCGGAAGGGAAAAATAAGGTCAGCTTTAGCAACATGCAATCAACCTATAGCAGAGTCGCAACATAAGTTATTAATTCGAAATTAATTGTTATACTTACAATAAAGTTTGACTTTTGTCGTCAAATAAATGGTTAAAACTAGGAGAAACATAGGTATTAAAGATATAGTTTCACAAAAAAATGTCAAACTCAGGACAAAAAGGACTGGAAGATATTAAAAATATTAACCTAACTGCTTGAATCTCCTTTTTGTCTGGTTATCTACATATTATGTTATAAAGTTATCGACATGGGTTTATCTTGAACCGTTTTCCAACAATTAATCAAATATTACTATATCACACTTAATTCTTGCACACAATTTGAAATCAATCCGCTAAGTTGTTTTTTAGGTTAATTTTTTTAAATATTCTATTAAGCCGCCATTTTGTTTTGCCATCTTGGATTCGTCCCATAATTTTACCAGTTAATACCTCGTAATAATTCACTTTTGTGCCAAGTATCAGGTAAATTGAAGACTTTTTTGACGATCTTAGTGGAAGAAAAAGTGATAAATGAAGAAAACTAAAAGACAATTATAAATTTGAACACCCTGTATCTTGATTCGGATTCATGTTTATATAAATGTTTCGACTTATTTTTAGGAGATATATCATATCCCTTTGGCGTCTGCTTTTTGAAACACCCTGTATATCATAAATTAACACCTACATTTTTAACGAACTTTGGGTATTTAAAAAACAAGAAAATTAATTTATATCCCAATCCCCGAATTGGAAATTTTCAAAAATCGTTTTTCCCTTGCTACAGGTAGATCTAAAGATGGCGAAAGCCAAAAGCGCTTTGCTTGGGTTTTAATTTAATCAATGATTTGCATGAAATACAGAATCACTAATTTTCAAATTACCTCGTGCATACAGCCACTTTTTTCTTCTTATTTTAGACACCCTATACAAGCTTGACCTTTTACCAGATAGTTTCCTTCCTGGGTTTTTAGCACATTGTATACAATCGAGATTGTGTCATTTTCAGCCGTAATTATTGTAAGGGCAAAATTGTCGGTAAGCCTCCTATACTATATAGACAATATTACTTGCCTGAAATTAGTAAAATACATTTTTTATTTCCATTTCGCTACGAGGCGTAGTGGAATCGGACATTTAGCTTAACGTGAGGCCTACCCTGGAACAGCTAACTCTTAGACTACGGTGCAATCTTTGGTCTGTAACAAGTGAACTTTAGACTGAGAAGTGTCTATCTACACCAACTACCCCACTAACTGACCAGAATGGGTTGGAACATGATGTAGATGGGCAGGAGTAAATCCCGGATCAAGAATCTTTTTGTCGAGGGGTCATTTGTAATTATTTTAAGTGGGATGTTCAGCGTGAGGTAACATTATGGTAGAAGTTTTCTTTTGATGCTAACCCGTTACCCATACACATACGGTGAGGACATAAGTCCGTCGCCCGGGTTTTGAAACAATAACAATGTTTCATAATGGAATCATTATTATACTTTTGTGATCAGTGGCGGCTCGCGAGTGAAAAAGTAAGTGAAGTGCAAATGAAGCAAGAAAATATCGCAATAATTTTTTTTTTAGAATTTTTTTTTATATGTGGAAGGGGTAGAATATTTTTTTACGACTTACCTAAATTTTGTATACTATATCAATTCTCCTATCCTTCATAGCAGCAAATTTATTTATAACATTCTTATAAAATGGATGAGTTGCCCTAATGTCCTCCAGATATTCCTTTTGAAGTGAAAAGTGAAATAGTGCCTAGAGAAATAAGTCTTTTTTGAGATATTGTATTTCTTAAATAAGTTTTTACACGTTTGAGGCAAGAAAAACTTCTTTCCACTGAAGCACTTGTCGACGGTATTGTCAAAATAAGGGAAACACTTTATATGCTTTGGTTAAAATATCTTTATTTTCATTATTTTTTTTCACTTGCTCTTGCAGCGATATATTCCAGTTACTGTCATTGGCAAAAATAAGACCAAGCTCATTTTTAAGTCGTTGACTTTTTGAAAATATTTCCCCATATAATTGTAACAAATTTTCAAACGGGCCAGTCGAAAAATTTAAACTATGTTCGGAAAATTTAGCAGAATCTGCCAAACATAAAAATGTAAGTTTTTCAGAATCTTGAAAGCTTAGTGTCATTTCCATTAAAATATGGTCCAATATTTCATAAAAAAGGGTTCTATACTTAGCCTTAATTTCGTCAAGTGAAAGCTTAGCAAGCTCACGTTTGTAATGATTTATTTCTGTAATAGAATTTGCTTTACCAAACATGGTATTAAAAAAAATGTTAATTTTTTTTACAGAGCGCCTCACGACAGCGTTTTATATTGGATATGCAAAAATGAATGTCAAACGATTTTTTTGAAGAACGCAACTTCAGTCACATTTACTAAGTTCGAATTTGAAAACCAACGAGTTTCTGTAATTGTTGGTATACGCCTAGATGCAGATGTAAGAGCATGCGTTCGTTTGGCTGAGTGATGAAAACATGAGAGAATACCACTAAGGCTTGCAAAAAAATTCGACATTTAAAAATATTTTTAAATTTTGCTGCATCAGGACAAATACAGCCTGCGGCGCTTTTCCTTTTTTTTTTGAAGATCATTTAAATGGCTAGATATCATACTTGCTCCATTGTAACATTGTCCTATTAATTTATATTTACAGTCAAATTGGTCCAAAATTTGATCCAATAGAGAATATAAATTCTCCGACGTTCTATCGGAGCTGACATTATAAAATCCTAAGAATCTCTCGACTACTGAACCTTCTGAATTAACGTATCTTAAAATTATGGAGCACTGGGAGGTTTGCGTAATATCAGTGGTGTCATCCACTTGCACAAAAAAAAACTGTTCATTATTTCATTTTTTACATGATCATTTAAATAATCAGAAATGCATTCAATTAATAATTATTGTTTCGTTTTGAATAGTTTTCGAGTCACCAGCATAAACATTTTTAATTTTTTAGTGATGATCTTTTAGTTCTTGGGAACTTCTCCATATTAATAAACCCAAAAGCTTTTTAAAATTCCCCCTATTTATTGGAAACTAGTAAACAAGGACGGCAAAACAGTTTTTTGTAATATTTGACTACTACATAACCATTTGTACGCCGAAAACCAGAATGACGATTAAAACTCTGATCTTGTTCCTTCCATCGATTAAATGGAGTTTCCAACAAAATGCAAAACCACATCCGTGATCGGATTCATCAATACTGTAAATTAATAAACTCGACACGAAATAAAGTTGTAACAACACCATAAATAAATATAACACAAAACAATCAAGTAAACTGCAAAGGAACTAACCGGTTGCAGCGAAATCTGCGAAAATAAAAGTAAACAACCACCCCAAACTGAACGACACGTGGGTGTAGTGTAGTACGTTAGCCATTCACCGAGATAGATGCGGTCGACGTTATCACGTACGCGTTGTCATGGCAACGTAGTAGGAAAATCGTAAACTAAACGTAGTACCTCCAGCAAAGTCGAAGCGGTTTGCGCCACTGTTATAGTTCTTATAATAGAGTTCGATTGAAAGTTTTAAAAAGACATGCCGCCAACGGTCAAGTAAAATATTTATTTGAGATGTACAGTTTATTTTTTGCCAATTAGGTGAATAAATGAATGTAAAAACTTAAATTTTAAGAGATATATAATAAATATAGTTAGATGTTTCTTTGTTTATTTTTCCTAGTGAAGTAGCACTTCACCTACTTCACCTGAATAGCCGCCACTGTTTATGAAAACAGTATAACATTTAATAAAAAACTGATAAAAGGAATATTAAAAAACTGAAACAAACAGGAGAAGAAAAACGTCAAATTTTCATTTTAAAAGATGTTGTAAATGTTCACCTTGTATCTCTTAACAAATGAACATCCTGTTAGTGAATTCTTACCTCACATTATGGTCTCAGGGTTTATTCCTGCACACACGTTGATAATACGTTCGCGCAGTTCGTTCAGAAAACCCGGAGCCATTTTGAAAACTTGAGATTTCACATAGCCCCATAGAAAATAATTAAGGGGTGTAAGGTCTGGCGAGCGAATTGGCCACTCTGTTGGACCTTGGTGACCAATCCTTCTATCTAGATAGGTTGCATCCAAGTAATTTCTAGTTTCTCTAAAATAATGTGGCTGGGCATCGTCCTGTTGGAACGTAATGCCAAAGCGGAACTCACGTGGGTTTTGAGCAACAACATCATCAATAAGTGGAGTGATGGTATCCTGCAGCTTTCGAAAATATGTGGGACCATTTAAATTTCCTTCCAAAAATAAGGGACCTATGATAGGGTTACCCAAAATACCCACCTAAACATTTATTTTTTGAGGAAACTGGGTATGTCGTTTGCGAAATATATGGGATTTTTTATCACTCCAATACTCCAATACAGTTGAATTGAGAATAAAAAACGATGTATCACTCGACCCCTCTTTCATAAAAAAAAAATCGAAACTGTGCCAGCTGTCTTCTTGACATTTATTCTGTCATTATTTTTCCATAAAATGGATAATTTGCTCATATTATCGGTCCAATATGTCGTTGGTTCCAATTTTCGCTGCAATATACCGAGCGGTTCAAAATACGTTGGGCGTATGTTTGGAACCGAATATCTACAATAAACTGTACCAAAAATCATCATATTTACAAAGTTTTTTCTTCTTGTTGTGTAGAGTACCTATAATTAACCACACATCCACATTTCAACGCTTTACATGCATTTCAACAATTATATATTCTAATTGAAATAGTTTGAGAAGCTGATGGTTCATCAATTCTCGGATAATTATAAATAATAATTAACCTTTTGGTTTTTTCTTCCATTTTAGCTTCACAGCTCTTCTCTCGTAGACGAACTAACCCTACATCTTTTTCTCTTCAATGGTGGTTGCCGTCAAGGTATTTAAGAAAACTACACCTAATGGTAAGGTCACTGTCTACTTAGGCAAGCGGGATTTCATTGACCATCTTGACCATACCGACCCCATCGATGGAGTCGTGGTGCTCGAGGATGGGTACTTACAGGTATATGGAAATTAATATGTATTTAAAAAAAAACATGTATTTCGTATAAGTTCTGAATATATTTGACTTACAGAATGTTTATCAATTTTGAAATAACAGCAATCCTCAGGGGATTTGAAACCTGAGCTTTATAATAATATTAATAACAACAATAATACATGATTATGATGTTATGTTTATAGGGTCGCCGGGTCTTCTGTTCGGTGGTCACCGTTTATCGCTATGGGCGAGAAGAGGACGAGGTCATGGGCGTCAAATTCAGCAAAGAAATGACAGTAGCCACTATGCAGGTAGCACCATCCAAACGCGAGAAAGGTAACAAAGCTAGAACTATACTTTAGCTTAGTTTAGAAGTAACTTGTTGTGCATCAAATTACTTATTTTAGGCGAACCGCTGACACCTATTCAGGAAAAGCTCGTCAAAAAAATGGGCCCGAACGCATTCCCTTTCACTTTTCAGTTTCCAGAAATGTCTCCATGCTCAGTAAGTATGTTTGTAAGATTAGCGCAGTATTATTGACATAGATTAAACCTACCAGATGCGAAAATATTCATATTCGCCATATACTCACATATAGTGGCGACTGCGGCGGAACAACCATGAGTTATATCGTGGAACGTATTGTCAATTGCAGCTCAACAACTGAAAAAAGGACGAAGACTGGTCCCGCGTCGTACTGAAAGGATTCGCATCTGGTAGACATAATCTATAATACTAGAATTATTAAATTATTTTTTTGTAATGTGTAAGTTATTTGAACTTTAGGTAACACTCCAGCCCGGTGAAGACGATCAAGGTAAACCTCTTGGTGTCGAGTATTACGTAAAATGTTGGGTAGGAAACAACGAAGATGACAAGGGACATAAGAGAAGCACCGTCCAGCTTGCCATTAAAAAACTGCAATATGCCCCTCCATGTAAGAGAAAATTGTGTCTTATTAAAATTAGTTCAATTAGATGTGTCTGTACAGAGGAGTAATTATACCTTGTTGACATTTTAATCTGCTATAACGTTCTCATTTTTCAAAAAAATATAAAAAATGTCAATTTCCAAAGATATAAATATAATTTGCATTTTTTAAATGAGGCTCTCTGTATATTTTGCTTTCGATAGATAGAGCTATTTTTATGATTCTAAATATATCGGGTTTGATATTTTCATATTAAGAAATAGCCCAGAAAATGAAGAAAAGCTGCACCATGAGACCACGGTGTAACAAAGATTATCTTGCTTTCTTAACCATAATTCTCCTACAGTGAAGCTCTTCTTCAATTTACCGTTTATATTCATAGGTAAGGTTATCAAATCTGGTATTTTGTTGGAAACCGAAAAAAAAAGACCTATTAAAAGTAAAATTTACAGGGTGTTCCATTAAAAAAAGAAGGCAAGTAATGTTTTATTATTTAAGTGTCTAACAATTGACGTATTTTTTATATGTAATGTTATATAATATTTGGTAACTTACTTCATACAGTTTGTTTTTTGGATCACTTTGATATCTCGAAAAATAAGAAAGTTATAGCAGAAAAAATATGGGCTAGTTAAAATGACCACGTTGTACAGGACCAGAATCATCTAGCGAGGATTGAAGCACTAGCTTTACCATTAAGTGGCTATGAGAAAAAGTAACATTGCATTTTGAAATGCAAAAGACAAGCAACTATGAAATAAAAACAGCATGTTTAATGAAACTAATTTTATCTGATATTTGAAATTTTCATGTTCTTTGTGTATATTTTGAACAAAATAATAATTCATAATATTTTCATTATTTTTAATAATTCAAGAATCGATATATTATCATAATAGGTTAGATAAACTAGAAAAAAAAATAAAACGGAATGACATGATACTTTTCTAAACGATCGTTAAAAAAATTAAGTTGTAAGCACATAAAAAAAATGTTAGATATAAATGTAACCGGAAATTTGAATGAAGAATTCATATTTCTTTTCGAAAAAACAATTCAACAAATTGAAAAGATATAGTAGAAAAGTATTAATTTTTTTCTTATTTTAAATGTAATGATCTAACTTTTTAGAATCTAGGGAAAAAGCTAGGCAAATTTTATATAATATTTTTTATCTGCAATTGTTTTCGATGTATTCAAGGTCAAATATCAATTTTTTTTTAAATTCAAACATAATGTTCCTATCTTACTTCTTCATAATCTTTCCAAAAGAAAGAAAAAAAATATATTAAACAAATAAAAACAATAATATAGTGCACATTAACATTTGGACAAATAATTAATTATTCATAACCATATTTTTTGTAATCTTTGGAGATTTTATAAAATAGTGGAACAGAAACATAGAGTTCTTTTGTTTCCATTAGGTACCGATTTTTCATAACACGAGTTTAAAGCATATAATTATGAGTGGTGATAAGAGTAGTTATGGCAGATAAGAGAAACATCTGTAAAATATATTACCGGAATTGACGAATCTGCACATGCGCAGACCATGTTGTCAAACTGTTACAAAGTTTGAAAATAAATACTATTCTTAACAGTGCATATCTGGAATACTGAAATGTACAATTAATATTCGTTAGCAATCATTATTTATTTATATAACAAAACATAATATTTATTAA
This sequence comes from Kuschelorhynchus macadamiae, assembly GCA_030620095.1. Classification (NCBI taxonomy): domain Eukaryota; kingdom Metazoa; phylum Arthropoda; class Insecta; order Coleoptera; family Curculionidae; genus Kuschelorhynchus; species Kuschelorhynchus macadamiae. The sequence goes on along the minus strand of JAUTXW010001168.1, from coordinate 28,703 downwards.
ATCAACTTTAACTATTCTAAACAGATATTATGCAACGTTCGGCAACCATGTGAAATCTGATAATGATATGGATTTGTTTGCATTTATATTTTCAAGCCGATTTAAAGGACGCTGCCGTCAGTTGTGAAAATATATTTAAAAAAATAGTATTAAAATAAAAAATTGGGAGAATTATATAAAAATACCCACACCAACATATATTTCCTGTATAACATACAATGCCAGCAAGGCGAATAAGCGATTTTCAAATTTCATGGATAGAAACTTACTTCCTACTAAGAAAGTAGATAGGTACTCCATAAATATGCATAAAACAAACAGTATTAAAAGGTATTTTCATAAAAATATCTTACAAATTACTAAACAACACTGTTTTTTCAACCTGCTTACAGTTTTCAGTTTATAAATGTAACATATATTATAACATACCTAAGGAATGAATATTCAGTTTAGATATTTGTATTCACTGAATATCAGGCTCTTTTATAATGTAGGCGAGTAGCCATTGTCTTTAAATTCTTCTTTGGGTCCAACATAATATATAAAAAAAACTGAAATGAACAATCTTCAAATACCTTTCATTTTCTATTTTGAGCTTTCTCTTCCGGAATTCTGCGGAAAATTGATTCCATAATCATTTGATAGCACAAGTTTATATATGAAACAGATTCACTAAATACTTCTACTGAAGTTTAGAATCAAAACCACAGAAAAAGACTGTTTCATTTTAAAAATGATATGGAATAGAAGAAAATGACTTGTTTTTTTATTGTCATTTCTGTTCTTGCGCATACTAAGTTCAATATATTCCGGTATCTTATTTGCAAACTAGCTTCACTCTTTGTATACTGTATTAATGACAAACAAGCTATATCACTCCTCATTGTATGTTTTATCACAAAAAACTTGTTATATAAAATTTGCTTAGTTTTTCCTTAGATTATAAACATTTAGTAAACTATAGATCCTTACATTTTGTGTAAAAAAAATTGATATTTTTATCATATATCGTTTTTATTTGAGGTTTCATTGTTTTTTAGAAAATAAATTTGTATTCTTGAAAAACTCCCTGTTACTTTTAAATTCAACATTGTTTTCTGCTTTGTAACAACGAATATATAAAACATGTGTCTTATTAGAATTAAAGAGGTTGACACTTGGCTAGGAAAATAAAAAATCTAATGAATCCATATAACTTTTTTATACATCTTCTCAGATAGGATAACGCGTGACAGAGTATATGCATTTCCTGACAGTTTTGCGACGCTTGCTCTATGTTTATCATTAAAATCACTCTTTTATAAGAAAACCTTTAATATATTCATAAGAGATATTTTTCTTTAGCTCGTTCTGGAAACCGTCTTCCATCCTCACTGATCTCCAAGGGTTTCACTTTTTCGAGTGGTAAAATTAATCTGGAAGTCACCCTTGACAAGGAAATTTATTATCATGGCGAGAAAATTGGGGCGAATATTATGATTAGCAACAACTCCAGAAAACAAGTGCGCAATATTAAAGTCTACGTAGTTCAACACTGCGAGGTGAGATTTGAGAATTCCTACCAGTAAACTGATATGTCATCATTCATTTATCAATTCAAAATGTCATTTATTGTCTAATTATACTAAAACAGCCTTAAAGTAGAACAAAAATCATTATAACTATTATACTGTATTAAAAACAAGTAGCTGTCATGTCAGCAAGTCTGTTTGTTATGCTTCAGCACCAGTATTACATGTATATTTACATTTTTATGAAAAAAGTTTTATACTCTTTCTCGAATCCTATTACTAAATTCGAATTCCAAACTAGAAGGTAAGACAGTAGGAACATTTTTCAAAACTTCGTTAAATATCAAATATTTGCCGTTTGCCTTTTTTTTCAATTTACTATATATGTCAAAATAAAAGCTCGAAAATACGGGTTTTATATAATTTGTATATACATAATTAATTTTAAAATTTGGCACATTTCCATATGATTATAACATTTTCTCCCCAAACTGAAGAATGAATATCATTTTGAATAGCGTATCGAGCGATATGTTAATTAATAATTTTTAACTTCAAAATTAAAATAGTGCTATATTGATGCTAAATATGTCAATAACTTGTTTTTGTTTTGGCAAATTTTTTATGTCTATTTCCGGTGGTTTGCGAAATATTCTAGCACGCAATTGTTTCTCGTTTTGGGCTTCCCAAAGTTCATCGATAGGTCGCACTTGAAGAAGGTTAAGAGGGTTATCTTGTTAAGGTACAAGATTAATGATGTTTTGCCTTAAGCAAATTTGGGTAGCCCTGGTATTATGAGATGAAGCCAAATCTGAGCAGAAGATGAGAAATTTTGGTAGGTATCTTCCAATATAAAGATTGGCAGAACAGACCTAACTCCGCAAATTCTAGCTGTCGAGGTGGCACACCAGACCAAAACTTTGTCGATAAATTTGGCTTCTGCTTTAAATTTCATTTAAATTCAATCATTTGGATAATTTTGATAGTCGGAAGTGTAACCGTCATCGTTGTCTTTTAGTTTGGAATTAGATAGGGTGAAATAGGTTTCGTTATTAAGACTGTAGCATCTGGGTATTTTATCGAGTTGGGTTTGGGTGTACTTGTACATTTTCACCTTTTTCGATGCTTTGCTTTATAACTGGCTAAAACTCTTCTTACCATTGCGTCTGAGATACCAAAACGACGACTCAGTTTGCGTGAAGAAACTCCTTTTAAGTTTTTATACTTTAATTTGATTCAAAGCTTGAGGCCGTTCACTTTTTGACAATTTCATGCAAGGTATATATTCTTTGGAATCTTGTATAGCCTGACACATAGTTTCTTAACTCACATTTCGATATCTAAATATGTCGACAATTTCACGTTTTCATAAACGTGCAACTAAGCTGTAAACACGCTTGCTGATATCGAGTTTGTACATTTTTTATCAATAAAACTGGACAATTAAGGCAAGTTTTATTGAAAACAAAACTATACTCCTTTAGTGTATCAATGGCAACCCAAGCAATGATTTATTAGTACAAATTCAAAGGAAAACTTTTTCTCAAAACTTTCGTTCAATACTCTACTCATAGAACTCCCTTTATAATCAGTTGCATTGTGTAACTTTTAATAAGGTGACCAGTTTTTCTGAATGGGGGACAATAATTATTAAATAGACATGGACCAAATATAAATGGTATTAATACGTTTGTTAATCCTGCTACCCTTTTTTAGTTACCAATTTAACATTGGTATTATAAAAAAAATTAATGTATATATAAAATAAAAAAAACGAACCTAATTAAGAAAGCTCGTTCACACGTTACTGTATGTATACAAAATTATTTATTCATACAAAATGGAAAATCTTTTGTTTCACAAATACATACTTAAGAGAGCTAATAAAGTAAAGTTAAATAAAAGTCATTGCAATTTTTAATTTAGATCTGTCTTTAAAGAACAGCTGCAGGGTTATTCTTTACAGTTTGCTACCCCATTAAAACTGTATTTAAATAGACAAAAAGAAAAATTTTGCAATATATATTTTTTATTTTTCCTTGAAAAAAAAAATAAAACGACAATTAACACACAAATTTCGTTGGGGGAACAGGAAAATTGGGCAAATAGTGCTTTAACTAGTTCTTAATAGAAAATGGAGACTTCAAAGTGAAATGGGCCGCTTTTTGATATTATTTTTAAAATGGGGACACTTCTTGAAAATATAATATAGTTCTGCACTAAATTACTTAGTTCTTTAAATAGTCCTTGATTTTGAGAGCATTCGCTTTCATCGTGGCCTTTCGGAGCTAAGTAAGAAGCACTACGGAATTTTACACAACTAAAATACTTTTTAAATATCATCTTCTTTACTTCATTAATATGTACAATACCTTCGCTATATGTAGACCCCAATTGTGATAAAAGATTTACTTTACCCAGAAATGTAACCGTCGCGTGGAAGAATTAGATGACTCGGACTCGAGTTTCCTGATTTTTGCAGGAACACGCCTTTCATCATTTATTCCTTTCCTTGCTCAAATAAGGTCATTTCTAGAATCGGTTTTATAAAATAACAAACACGGGAAACCGTAGAATAAATTTGTAACTTCACACTCACATACCCAGGTATTTGTTAAAAGTATCTTTTGAAAAACTATGTGTAAATGATCTGATTTGGGTCTTTCGTTTAAGTTAGCTTAAATTCCGGCAAGGATTAAAACTATGTATTTCACAACATTTTTAGGGGGGGGGGGGGTGCGAGGCTCAACAATCTTAAAGAGCACTGCATTTGAAAGTTTAAAATTATCAACTTTCAACTAGAGTAAATATTATAGGGTAATAAACAATTTTTTTAGGTGACCATGGTAAATGCTCAATTCTCCAAATACGTTTCCAGCTTGGAGACAAGAGAAGGCTGCCCAATAACACCTGGTGCAAGTTTCACCAAAGTCGTTTACTTGGTGCCCTTGGCCTCGTCTAACAAGGACAGGCGAGGAGTTGCTCTAGACGGCAGACTCCGTGATGATGACGTAAACTTGGCTAGCTCCACATTGGTAACAATAATAACTATTTTTAAAAGTACTCTAAATATGGAACTCAACCAGGGTGCTAAATGTAGGGACTTCTCATTATCTATCAGATATTATAGTTGACATTGTTAGGTACAATGTAATATTATGTGACTTCAGTATTCAAAATCCGCGGAAGTAATTTTAAATAATTTTATCAAATGGGGGGGGGTAATTATCCCCTTACCCCCCTTGTATACGCGCCTGGTTGACATGTACTAAAAAGTATATTGACATTAATTATTATTCTAATGTTGTTCTAACTTTTTAGGTTCCAGACGGCAAATGCCCTATTGATGCTATTGGTATTGTGATCTCGTACTCTTTGAGAGTGAAATTGAACTGTGGTACTCTTGGAGGAGAGTTGGTTACTGATGTACCATTCAAACTTCTCCATCCAGCACCCGGATCCTTGGATAAGGAACGATCCACGGCTCTTAAAAAGACCAAGTCTATTGAAAGGTGGGATATTTTTCTTCAATTCGGTTGACTCAATTATTATAAAAATAATTCCGTATTTAAAAAAGTGATTTCAAAGCATTAAATCTTGATAATTTGCTAAACCAAGTACAATGAATTAGGGTGCTATAAAATTATACTCATATTAAGAAAAGAAGTCAGTTCAATTTGGAACGTACATTTTGTGTTTAAGAAAATTAACAACCACATCTTCTTATTCCTATTAAGAACAATCTGAAGTAATTCAAATACATCAACTTAAATTTTTTTCAGGTTAATATTAAAATGTAATTCTGTAATTTTATAATAACATTATGGCCGAAGAATGCTTTTCCTTGCAAATTATGTGCTTCTGTCACATTTTGCTGACTTTTCATTAAATGAAGGTTGTTTTGCTTTTCGTATGAAACAATTTAGACTCATCTAATATTGTGTCTTTGCTTTGCAACATTGAATGATATTTTTTTCAGATTTAAAAATAAAGCTAAAAGACCGTCTCAATCTTCTTAGTATTTTCTGTTAAAATTTTGCTAAATACAACTAATGGTCTGTTAATATTTTAAATATAATAGGGCTTCCAGACATACTAGTTTGATTTTCAACTGGAACTAACCCCAAAAAAGATTCAGTTACTAAAATAGTAGGCTCTTTTTTAACAAACTCGTGCCTGCCATAACAAATAACACTCAGCCATTTTCTGAAACGTTTTGAGTAGTATCTACTATTATTAAACAAGGGAGTTTCGTTAATTTTTTTGAATTTGAAATTTTGAGAATATTAAAATGGGATTTAATTTCATTCATGTGTATTTTTTTTATTACAGAGGAAGATATGAGAACGACGAGGACGACAACATTGTCTTCGAGGATTTCGCACGTTTCCGTATGTCCCGAGACGAAGCCGAATAAATTCGCTGAATCCTAAGATTGCTAAATACGCAAATATTTTCAAAAAAAGCCGAATAATGATGATTTAACGCCGACCTTAGCAATGATAATGGATTACGAATCTGGAAGGCTGAATAATCAACAACATGTAGTTTAGTAGCAAAATGCAGGGTTTATTACAGTGTTTTTTACATACGGACTTAAATTTAAGTTTATCATAGATATGTTTAGTTATAACCTTAAAGATTATAAAAAACCATGTCACTTTGAGGTTATTGCTAAAGATACATTTAGGTTAAGCAACTGTTTTCGGGCAAACGGCTTTGATGGAATTATCTGTGTATTTATTATGAAGAAAGTTTTCCTAAATTTCTCGATCTGTCTGAGAGTTCAGGAATAAATTATATTATAAAGTATATTAAAAACAATATAAAAATAAAAAAAATGGAAAAAACTTAAAAATATATTATTTAAATGACGAGGGAATATGGAATGTTTAAATAATAAAAAAGTTCTTCCGCCAGAAGTGATACGCTACTAATTTAGGAATAAAACTACAAAATTGTAAATTGTATTTGTTTTTTTTTTCGGAATTTGTTACATTTAATTTATATGTAGTAAGCTATTTAAGTAAAGTAATTAGCATAAATTATTCTTGGTGTCATCTTTAGATGTAGATGTTAACTGTGCAAAATAAAAATTAATTAAATAGAAATGACATATTTTCTTCAACAAATTTATATTTGGATTATTATTATTATTATTAGTAAATGAAAATCAATTTGCTGCTTTTGGTTATCTTGGTCCAAACTCCGGTATACAATAATAAATAATTATAAAAATAAAATAAAAAATAATCTTAAAGTTATACCACTCTCTGTAAGTCTTCTTAGAGGGCATCTTGTAACACACATTTTTTAATAGGTATTTAAAATATGTCTTTGTCGTTGTTTTGGTTCCGCAAATAAAGGATGACGTATCTACTCTGCGCAGGTTACTTCGGAGACTAATTGTACACGTCACTCGGTTTTGCAGGCAAGTAATTAGTACTGCTGACCAGAAATCCCCGTTTATGTTTATGGGTTCTGGGCACTCCGTGCGTCATAAGGAAATTCACCTCTAGCACTGGGCTTTTGACGAAGACTGCCAGTGCGTGTGCGTGTGTGGTAGAAAGACGGAGCCTGTCCCTTGGGATATAACCCGTGGCAGGAAGGTTCAAAACGATATTAAGTGTAAACTCTAGCATAGATATTTAGGCCGTTTATAGAAATCACTTAACACCTTTCTCAGCCTTTGGAGGTATTAATAAACCAGTCGAAATTAAATGAATATCATTTTAAATACTGCATATTGTTAAAATTAGAACATAGAATAAAACTTATTAGCCAATTTTAAAAAAAGTACATATCTAATCAGTGACGGCTCGTACTCTAAAATTTTGGGTCGACCGAGGCTCAAGGCCAACCAAGGGCCCCCAGACCGGTCAAACATCATGTGTAATTTACATATTTTTACGTGAAAATTATGAAAAATACTTGGCTAGGAAACACTATAGTACAAGAGCGACCTGTTCGATTGGGTCTCTTGCATATCCATAGATAGAGTTTTAATGTAAATATAAACAATGTAATTCTTAAATTTGCTGCAAGAAAAAAATTGGAAGTTATTCTATAACTATTTATTAGAGGCTGTTTTTTTTAACTTATGCCACAACAAGTATGATAAAAAATATGGGTCCCCAACAAGTATGATACAAAATATGGGTATTTATTTATATATATTTATCATACCATTTACAATAAAATATATTAACACACTTTTTTTAAATTAACCTCCCCCCCCCAGAAAGCTTTCTTAAATCGCCCTTGAGGATAATGTGATGTTATTTGGTGCCGCGTCCCAATATGGTCAAATATTAGTCTTATTATTTTCCGATCAATGATAATTAGGTAGTCACCAACCTATATATAGCAGATCTAGGCTAAAGTATAAATTTAATAAATAAGAAAAAAATGTTAGTAAGACGCTCTAGTCAGTCTATTTAATTTTTTGATACTTTAATGTATCTTGCCTCAAGAGGAAAATAAAATAAATGCTAAAGTGAAAGCTACATACACAACCAAAAAAAGTATATTGTCCAGCAAGAACCACGATGCGGCCGGACGGCTTATAAAACAAATTGCAAATGATATTTTAAAATATTCACTTCATTACCACATTTAAACATGTAACATGAAGTGAAAATTGTTACTTTAATATATTAACCATCATTAGTCACGACTAATGTAAAGAACTAACAAATTAATTTAAAAATAACTAGTATCATTTTATAATAATTACAACTAATGCCTCAAAAATGGTAGTTCACAATTGGGAAAAATTCCGGGGATACTTCCCGGTGTTGAGAGATATAAGCTACGACGAACGTTCTAGCACGGGGATGTATGCGAACGTACTATGTACCGCGTGAATTAGTAGCTGAAGTTTAGCATGTGAGATGATGGAATCGGCTGGTCGACCCACCGTCTATAATAAATATATTAGAATATCTATAGACGGTGGCCCACGGACTGCTGTTAATGGCGTTATTTGTATATTAGTCAAGCAACGATAATAGGGATACCTACCTATTTTGCTACGTGTCCAGGAAATAATAAACTACATTTTAGTTTTGTGCGTTTTTAGGACGTTTGCAAAATTATTTTTGAAAAATATATACCTACTTTTTTAAAAAGAGAATTTTCACTGTATATTTTCCGATACAGCCCGTCCGACCCTACCGCCTCTGAGGAGCCGTCGCTGTATCTAATATAAATTTACTAGGTTTCTTCATTACCTTACAAACTTAAACCATAAGAATGTTATCCATAACGATGGTAGATCGTGTATGTCAAAAATTAAAAAGGTTAATTTTGGTAAATTCTTGCGAAATCTGGTGACCGAGTTAATTAGAGTCAGACAATTAGACGAGGTTGCCCGAGAGGTCGTGACAATATTATATTTAATATGATTTAGTATTAAGGGGTACATGAGTTAGCACCCACTTGCAAGGTCAGGTAGCGTGACAATTGTAGATGGCGCTCTTTGAAGTACATACTAATGGCTAAAAACTATTAGGTTTGTTTCCTATTCGAGCATTGATGTCTCCGAATTTTGGATTTTTCATTTCTACGGTGCCATCTTACAGCTTTCCACAAATATTTTTTGACAGATCGATAGAGGGGATTAAGATCTATCGCTTACTTAAAACATGCCTTGCTACATCACTTCTTTAAGGTCCTAATGGCAAAAACATCTTGCATCAGTTCCTGTCCAAAAATGACAGTTTGGACTAATGACGGTTGACAACATTGTCTGATGACATTTGACTCGTGATTAGTTTGCGCTTGCGCAGACCTAAATAATGCCCACATGGACGAAAAATGTCTGGCGTCAGAGATTTCGAGGTAAGAACCTCCACCCATAAATGGTGGTCTCAAAAGAGCTCCGAGCATCTGCACGTAATTTATATCTGCACTTTGAGCGACTGCTGACTGTTCCATTATCTGAGGTCTGACTGTTTTTTCTTTAATTATATATAATATAATATTTAAGTAGTAGACAAATTTTCAGCCATTACAAAACTTTTGTAACGATATCATTATCGCGATAACTTATGCAATGTACTGACTCGCCGCGTTCCACAACACACAGTACAAAAAACGTGAGAAATTGATCAGACCGCATAGTTGTGAACGAGACGAGTCAGCACCTCTCATAATTTGTCACGATAATAATGTTGTTAGAAGAGTTTTCTAATGGTTGAAAAGTAGTTTACCACTTAATTATTATATATAATTAAAGAAAAAAGAACAGCCAGGCCTCAGTTTAATGGAACATACGCAGTCAGCAGTCGCTCGAACGCAGGTATAAGGGGCGCGCGGCTAATAGAAGCGCTTTTGGGACCACCATCCCTGGGTGGAGGTTCTTATTTCGATATCTCTGACGTAAGACATTTTTCGTTCACGTGGGCAAGTGCACACTAATCTCGTATCACATGTCCTCTGACAATGTCATAAATCACCTGTCAACCGTAATTTGTCAAAACTGTCATTTTTAAGCAGGAACTGTTGCAAAATGATGTCGTGTGCATTTTAAAAATAGTTTGGCACCGATCGGCAGCACCATTCCTGACAGATAGTTTTTTGCCATTAGAACCTTAACAATTGACGTAGCAGGTCAAGTTTTAGGTAAGTGATAGATTTTAATCCTTATATTTGCGAACATATGTAAGTAAGATGGCACCGTAAGTAGGAAAAAAAACCAAAATTTGGAGATAGCAATACTCGATTGGCAAACAAACCTAATACTCTTCAGCCATTAAAACATACTTCAAAGCGCGCCGCCGCTAAGTGTTCCACTACATGACCTCGCGAGTGGGAGCTGACTTATGTATACCCTTAGTACTACATCATATTGAAATATGAGCCATTACAAAACTCTTGCAATTTTTTGTCACGAGCTCTCCGGTGCAATAATTTATATGACGTTTTGATCGATAGACATCAGGACGCAAATTAATGTCATATACACCGAGGTTAGTAACGTTTTTGACAAAATGAGTAGTAAAATAATCAGGAAACTTCCTGCTGATGTTAATGTACCTGATTTTCTACGTCGCGAGTTCTAGTCGTGAACTGGATTAACAAAAATAATTTTAAATGAACCTGCTAAAAGTTTTCGGAGTAATGAGAATTTCGTTACACTATTTCCTAACATCATGTCTCTCTGGTATTGCAATAAATAACAGTAATGTTTAATTCTAGAAATACACAAGTCAAAAAAAATGACTAAAATTTTTTCATTTACAACTTGCACGTGTATTCTTATTTTTATTTCAGATTGTTGAAAGGGACGTTCAGAACATAAGCCTAAAAGTGCATTTATATACGTTTGACGAGCGGCGTTTGTAAATACATTTATACTCTCAGAAATTGTATAGCAATATTACATCACTCACATCTGTGAGTAACACAAATATTTTGTTCTGGGTTCCTTGCTTAATTATTAGTACCAGAGTGCGAAAATTAACAAAAAAAAAACGGGTGTTGCAGGCTTTTATTTTTTATTTGATATTTTTTATTACATTTATTTGTCACGAAAAAAAATATAATTTGATGTGATATAATTGATAAAAATAAGAAACTTCACGCAGCTGTTATTTGGAAGAATGGTTCTACCAATTAATTCATTTTTATGGTTATCCGCTGAATAGAAAATATTTACAAAATTCAATTACTTGATTAAATTAAAAATACAAAAATATATGTAGACCTCAACACTTTTTAGTCACATGATTTTCTTTTATATACTTTTTCTACTAAATCGTGGAATATCTTTTGGGGTAGACCGTTTTTGATTTTCCTAATTTCCGACCTGAGCCATTTGAAGCTACTCTCTTCATGTTCTTGGAATTTGCCTTCCAAATTCATATCATCGTAGATCTCTCGTACGGCCAAAGCAGCATTTATATCATTCCTAAAATGAAGACAGAAATGTGAGCTAATTTTGTATAATCAATCAATAAATACTCTGTATACATTCTGTCAGTGTTAGAATGCATCTAAATAGGGTGTAGATTAATTCATGTCTAAAATTTTGGGAGGTGTTTTTGGCGAAATGCATATCCCAAACACTAACCTCAGTTAAAATGCGAGTAGCTTCATAAAATCTTAGAATTATTGCTATAATTACAGCTAAAAAGCGTTAACTTGTCTCATTCCTCAATTTAAGGATTTCAGTCTGCGAAGCATTTCCGAGAAACCTCATTTCATTAAAATAAATTTTTAACTCACTTCTTAAGGCAAATTTCTTTAAAAATAATTACGACAAAACTAAAATAACAACAAACTAAAAACCAGTCTATATTTACATTTTCTTGAAGTTTACACGTGGACTTCTGCAGTTCCGAGAAGTTGAAAACTTCCACAAACTATCCATTCTAAAAATATGTTCATTTAAACACCAATATAAGGCAAAACTGAAACAGAAATATCTGCCGCGTTAAAAGCAAACATTATTTCTTTATTTTTCTCTCGAGTTAATCAAATATCTTTTATCCTTTAAATAACAAACATAGTTAGTTTCGCTACTTTTGTATCTCTAGTCATCTTTATAATTTCGTATAGCCCTATATGATACTAAAAAAAAACCTTCTTTGCCTAAAAGGGTTTGGCAGGCAGGCTTAAATTCAGTTTAAATTTAATCTCAAGGTAACTGTTGAACTTACTGCCAGGCCATGCCTTCGCTCTCCGTGTGTCAATCTATTAGAACACGGAATCGCAAAAATGTTTTAATGAATTGAAGTTCAAATTTACTCATACATTACGGGTTGAGTTTTTAATAAAAGCACAAGTTGCTGTATCTTAAAACCTTTGAAGGGCATATAAAGTTTTTCTGTTTTATACAGAACGAATCAAGTGCCGAAAGAAAAGTGGTTCCTTTCATTACTGCCTATTGAAGCCACGTAATTAATTTGTTTTGTTTGTCATAGAAATAAATCCAGAATCGTCATATCAAGGATTCTAGCAGGACATTTTTAAAGGTTAGCTTCTGTTAACTCCTTTAATTAACCGTTTTGGATAAAATTGCAAAGTTCACCACAAAAAGCCTTTCATACGGTTTATAACTTCAGCCCATAGGTTAAGTTGTTAGCGAGACATTAAAATTAATTAAACGTTATCTTACTTTCCATAATTTTCTTCGATGATCTTCCTTTGACTTAGAGTACCTCGCTCATAAGCCATGGCAGCAAACCAAGTTAATTTGCCGTCTTGTATGTCAGTTCCCATAACTGGATTTTCAGAGCGAATTAACAGTTCTCCTTGATCTCTATAAAGATCTTTGAAGTCATTCTGTGAAATCATACATAACCATTAAAGATGGGTTGATATTTTATGTTTACATTAAATGTTAATGACTACAGAAAAGTGTGTAAAAAAGGTATATGGTTCGGTAAAAAAATCATGTACCTAATTATATATGTATTAGATCCAACAAGTAACACATTGAACATTTAATTTGAAATAAAGAAAAAAAAGTCTATAAATAAAGTAATTTAATATTAGTAACATTCATTCAGATTGTTCCCGCCCCGATAGATCGAGGGATATAAACTTCTGCTTATAATAAGAGGATCACTGTGATTAAACTAATCTTATAATTTTTTTCAAATTAATATTTGAGGTTTTTACAAGGCGTATAAGACAAACATGATTTTTTCTCCAATATTCATGACCTCCAGGCTTTAACCAAATTGTTTAATTTTTTTTTGTGGAAGAGGACAAGCATTTATGCACTTTGTTGTATTAAATAGCATCTCTAATCTTTACAGAGCGCAAATGTTAACAAAAGGAGTATATTTTAAACTTTATGCACGCCACTGTAAATAATGGGGACTTGAGTTAAAAAAAAATAAATAATTTGGACATATTAGTTTATAGAGTACGTGTTTTACTAAAATGTATACGCTAAATATTATTAATTCTCTAAAAGAGGTTTTTGAAAAATTCCACATTTTTTGGAAAAATTGAAATAACTAAAAAAAGATATATTCTAAACCTAAGATATAAGTTACTCTCTCGAAAAATGTATTAGATGCCACATTCTTCAGAAATTTGGAAGCCATGAATATAGGAAAAATAATCATGTTTTTCTTATACCCTGTATAAAAAATTTACTTATTAAATTAAAAAAAGTGATGACACCAGTTTATTCACAAAGAAAAATGTTAGTAATTTCATACCGATACCTCTGTTGGATATCGAAATATTTGACATCAAATTTACCTTAAAAAAATAATGATCTACATATTGTGGGCAGCAGTTTGCTAATGGTATTTTCCAAAACAAAAACAAATCAACAAATGAACGAATAGTGAGTAGCGAGCTTAAGCATTTATATAAGGTTAAGGTTCCCCTATAGACATAATAATAGGGAGACGAACATAAATGTCTATGCACACAATACAATTTATACTTGCTGGTAAAATTAAAATTAATTTTTAAGATTGTTTAATACTGTAATATTTCATTAGCTATATATAATTATTATTAAAAAATAATTATTTAAATAACCTGTTTGTTAATTAGATCTAATGATATTGCTTAAAAACCGACAACTCCGCCGCATATTTTTGAATCGTCGTCCCAGTTCATATAAGTTTAGTTAACTAGTAAGTCGAACAAAGCGGTGCTGTCTTGAGTAATAGCATTGCTTTTGGGCGATTTTTGTGAGTTAAAGGATTATTTTTGATCAATTTGTGCGAGTTCTTTGGCATTATGGTGCGTAAGTGCGAAGTGTGCAAAAATTTTAACTATTTAACTATTTAACTGCTAATATCTCTCTTCTGTGTAAGTCAAAATGTTGTTGTTTTTCTGCATTAATTGGCGTACACTACTAGATTCTCGTAATTGCTATTGTATCGTTCTTTAAGCAGCAAAATTACAAATCTACACTTTTTCCCTAACCTACATAATAAAATTTAAAAGTTCCGAGGCTGTACTGTGTACCAATGTATGTAGATTCGAACAACATAGGTATATTGTTTATATACCTATATCTCTTTATACATATTTGACATAAACTGTCCACATTTCTAACGATAAATTATTTTAGTACCTTCTGACAGATTTGCATTGTTCTGCAATAACAAAAATACGTTTTTACGCATAATAAAAAAAATATATATACTAGTTATGTTATTAAATATGCCCGCTCAAACTCGTTCTGCAATCTGTAGTTTGAACGAGATAGTGCGTAGTTGTATGTTTTTGCTTTGAATACGCGTATAGGAATTTTTTTGAGCATTTAAATTTCTTTTGCATGATTGTTATTATTATAGTTTTTAAGTGTTGTTATTGTGTTTTGATAAATTTTCTTATTTAAAATGGGATGCAGATGTGTTTATTTATACTGTTTATCAAAAATCGGGAAAGAAAAATCACTTTTTAGGTACCCAGACGAACACCTAAGGTAAAGGAAAACAATTATTAACAAGTATTAGGTAATATTTTTTAATTTAAAAAAAAAAAACTGATCACTTGAGGTAAAGAAAAGAATTTTTAACAATTACAAAAAGTATATTATATTTGCCATATGTTAAAGGAATAAGTTATTTTAAATGAAAATGGATCACATGAGGGAAAGATAAAAAATATTAGTAAGTATTAGGCGTATTATATTTGCCATAGTGATATTAATAAGTTATTTTAAATAAAAATTGATTTTTTGTTCTATTACTTCCACAACTATAAGAGGTGGCGAAGTATAGTATCGGCAAAAAAAAATAAAATTTTTTTCTAAATCGTCTAAAAATAACTCAAGACGTGCAAAAACTATAATTTCGGCGAAAAAAAAATGCGATAACTTTCGAAGGAAATGCGCTATCGAAATCGGAAATTTGATGCACAGGAAGTGGTCTATAAGAAAACGGTTTGCATTGTCTTTGGGCAAAATCGGCTAAATGGAAGGCGTTAAAACGGGGGGTTAATTGGTAAAAAATAGCGATTCTTTGTAAATGACCGTGTAATGTGTCTTTGGGTATATAGATTTTAATAATAAATCGTCTGATACTTCTGTCCAAAAGTAGCAGGGTGAAAAGAAACGAGGATGAACATTAAGATGTTGAAAAAATCGAATAATATGTGGTTTTGTGGGTCCCCGGAGATTTAGATATCCTAAAAAAATTCGATAGAACCAATAGAAGATTAAACATTTTGTCACATTTTTCTGTTCTATTAAATAAATGAATTTCTAATATTTCGAATGTCTTATTTTTTACCAATTTCCGAGGAATTCACATACGAGCAATATATTAATTTACTGTGAGATAATATGCCTCGATAACGTTTTGGTGCAGATTTTTTTACCTAAACAAATAATAACGATGCCTGCATTTATGCTGATTGCCTATGAACTCTTTCTCAAGGCAAACAATACGCGTATTTCGGCATTCTTTCACAACTGTATTAAGTTAATTTGTGTTATAACTTTATGAGGAGAGATATTTTATTCTTTGCCACACTTACCTGCAGTACACGTTTATGAATGTAACAGCATAAGACATTGGGCCTCCCTGTTATTATGTCTATGGGTTCCTCACTGTTGTTTTTGTTGAATGATATGTTATTTTTGCGCTTTGTAAAGGAGTTAAACTTTAAATCCACGAAGCATTGTTTGATTTGATTTGAAAATACCCTTTACCTGCATTTGGAAAAATACTCCAATTTCCAAAAATATGTGCTTAACTTCATCCAACTTTTTCTGGTCGAAGACGTTTGCCATCGCCATCGCCATTTCGAGAGGATTCACAAATGTATAATGCATTGTTTTGTATTTCGATAGGTAGATGAATCTAAAACAATAAAAAAACAATTTTATCTCTAAGAAATTGGTTCTAGAGTTTAGACCTCGTCAAATTGGAAAGTCGAATCGAAGTCGAAACGTTTAAAAGTGAGTGAGATGTACTCTATACATCAAATATATGAAAATGTGTATTTTCAATAAAATCTTTGAGACAGCCAAATTAAAGAATACAAATAAGAAAGCTTCCTAACGCTTTCTTATTCGAATGAATTTACCGACAAATTTAGAGTCCATTTTGTCATTTTCAATATTAGCTTGCTTAAAAACTATATTTTTGGCAAAAAAGATCTATGTAAGACATTTTTACCGCTATTTGTAAGTTCTTTAATTTCGCTGTCAGAAATTTTCATTAAAAAAATGCATTACATTAAATAACATTTTCATGTTTTTTTTACACAAAAGCCGTTATTTTTTGTGCACAAACATGTTTGAAGAATACAATTATTTATGCAACATTTTCCCGAGTATGTTGCACACTTTCTGCTGTCAGTGTTATTATACAGTGTGATAGGGGTGGTGAATTCCAGAGTTAAAAATATGAAGTAAAGTTAATTTTTGCATGGTTTTTGAGATACAGAGAACTAAAGAAATTTATTTTTTTAATAAGTAGTATTTAATATCTACAAATCGCGTGTGAGGTAGTAAGACGTCAAAAAACATTTTTGTCGGTAAAAAATTTGTTTCTGCTTTCATATTAGCAAATAATAAAAATTTTTTCACGGAAAAAACAATACACCACTGACATATTGTAAAATTTAAACACATTTCTGAATTGCGAAATAAAACTATACAAATTAAGTAGTTCTTTTTTAGCGTGATAAGCTCTTTTTAGGTACCACGCCCTTGGCGTTAAGAACATTGTATACATGGTCTTAATTAAGTATATTGGACGCTAATTAGTTCTAAGCAAACTTTATCTGAGATTTTATTTATGTTGATAGTAGCTGAACTTCCTGTTTTTTTTTTCGTTTTGAACAAGTTTAAATTTATCCAGAATAAGGACAGGAGTCGGTGCGTATATTAAAATATATTATAATTTTTTTCTCAAAAATGATTCATCACTTCAAAAAAAAATACCGAAGGCCACTATTGCCCAGTCTTAATTGGCGTTTAAAAAATAGTATAAATTTTGAAAAAACCAGTAGCGGAATATTTTTTTCGTTAAAAATGTTTCAGTATCTTTTCCATACCAAATGTCTTTGCAATGTCTAAGAACGTTTCAGAAATACGAACTAAATATTAAAAACCAGATTTAATCTCGCTCTAATTGCGAAGGTCAATACCAAAATCATAGAGATAGAAAAAACTGTTTACACTCAGGAACAACACATTAATTTTACATTCAAACTTGTAACTTGTATTTTTAAAAAAACTTTATTTTTAAAACACGAAATTACAATGGATGTTGACCGATCTAGGGCTACTTAATGACTAAAGATGATTACTAATTCTTCTGTATTTATATAAAAATAATGCTGAAATAGCAAGAATGAATGAGTAATCAGAAATATGATGCTTAATTCTAAATGATTCATCGGAAGTGGCCATATAATTCCTCCCTCCTTAAGTTTGAGAAAATCGGGGTTGATTTTCGAGAGATTCTAATTTTATGTCCACTTTTACATTTTCTTTAGATTTTTCCTTTCTGCAATAATAATACAAGAAACTTATGATGATTGTAAATATTATAATAATAATTATTATTAGAGTAATTGAAACTCCAGAACTTACAAAGTCCATTTGTTTTAGGGGATGAATTATTAATCTTTTAGCATTCTCTAAATCTTCATTGATTTTATCAAGATTTATTTCTTTTAGTTCCAAGGGTTCAGTATCTTGGATTAATTTTTCATCAATATTTATTGATGGGAGTTTTAGTCTTAAACTAATTGTTTCTAGATTTTGAGAATCGTAAATATTATCTTGGATTTTTACTTTGCAATCTGAAGGCAATATTAAGGATACTTTGTCAATGGTTTCAACGCTATGTTGATTTGGACATTGAAAGTATATGCTTTCTTTAGAAGCAGGTATAATTATAAGGGAATTGTCCTCAAGTTGTGTTATAGAAGTTTTATTATATTTAATTGGTATTAGTGGACAATGGTTTGTCAAATTAATTGTTTGAGGTATACAGGGTTCGTTTTTATTCAGTGTGTCTCTAGAACATAAAGATATATTTTCTATTTTATAACAATTTTCTTTTGAGTTGTGAAAGTCATCTGTAGATCTCAATAAATACAGATTATTTAAAATCGTTATTTGATTATTTATTGGTATTGGATATATTCGATTAAGTATATAAGGTTTCTCTAAAATTAAAGGTATTGCAATATAAAATATAATTAGATCATTCTTAATTGTCACATCTGCGTGTGCTACTTCGTAATATTTAATTATATTGTCGAAATGAATACGACTCTCGGGCCTTATCTTTGTAATTATTCTGCGAAGTTCTTTATACTTAATAATACTGTGATGCATAATGTTTATTTCCGCAAAGTTTATTGCAGTTTGCAAATTACTTTTTATGTCATGAATGACACGTAGATTAGTCTCAATATTGTCTAGCGTAACAATATAGTAAGACGAAGTGGTTGTAGTATGAGTCATATTAGTGAGGTCTTCCATCCGGGTTAATAACTTTTGCTGATTAGTTTTAATATTAGTCAGCTGTGCGTCAAGATCTTTTGTTAATTGTTTTACAATAGTCTGGGTTGCAGACAAATCTTTATGTAAGATTTCTTGATTTTCTCGTAATATTTTAATATAATTGTCGTATCTTTCTCCATCATCGGCATCTAATGTACCATAGAGATATTTTTGTGCTTATCCTAGGAAATTGAAAAGTCCGCGTTTAGTTCGCTTTTGTGGGGTAGTATAATGTTTAACAAATAATTCGATTGATTCTATTTGATCGAAAAGGTTACGTGTTCTTATAGATAAAAGTTGGTATATAGGTGCGTATAGATTACTTAGGGTATTATTAATTTGTGTAAGTGTCGATTTCGAGTTTTCTACACAATCTTTTATATTAGTTAGATTTACATGATAATAGACATGATGATAACCTGTTATTATGTAACCTGTTGATTGGTAAACTGGTAACAAAGGGTTATTTAATTCTTCTATTTTATATTGTGCGTTGACAAGTAGTGGGAGTAGTATCAGGATCTTCTTCATTTTGTCAGTAAGTTCCTGAAAATTACGAACGTCTTTTAATATCTTTTGGGTGTCTTTGGTTTTTGAAAGTAGTTGGTTTATATTTTGGTTCTAACTTTAATGGTAGTTTTCGAGGTATATGTAATAGTTGTTTTGTAGCTTCAGCTATTTCTGGGTCAATCTCGCGTTTTTCATTTAATTTGGCTAGGACATTAGCCTTTTTCACTTAATTTTAGATTTATTTTTTCATTAAGTTCACTAAATATTTGGGCGAGTTCATGTATGTAATCAGTTTGTATTTGATTTATATTTTTCTCAAAATTCAGTTGATAATTTAAATTTCCTTTTAATATTTGAAATGGTGTATATTCATGTGTTGAATGTATACTGTTATTATAATTAAGGATTGCGATATCCATTAATTCTTGTATTGTTTTGTTTCGATGTTCGTTTCTAAGGACAATAAGACTTTCTTTCAATGTTGAATGAAATCTTTCGATTGGTGAGTTCGAATTTGGTTATAAGGTGTAGTAAAATGTAATTCAATCTGATAAGTCTTGCAAAGGTCTTGTACTAAATTACTTTTAAAGCTTTGTGCATTATCAGTTGTAATTTTACAGGGTGTACCATGATGTGAAAAGAATTTAATTAGATTTTGACAAATCTCGATTGATGTTTCATTTACAGGGTATGCTGTAGCAAATTTAGAGAAGTTATCTATTATTGTCAAATATTTTTGACCGGAAATGGAATATATATCCATATAAATATGTTCCATGGGTTTACAGCCTGTTGGTGTTGGTTTAAAAATTACTTTATAGGGATGTCTATCATATTTGGTTTTTTGACATATTTCGCATGTATTAACAAAATTAATTACGTCTTTTTCAAGGCTTTGCCAATAATATCTTTGCTTTATATTTTTTATATTTTCAGTCATTCCTCTATGGGATGTTTTAGTGGTATGAGTAGTTATAATAGGGGAGCGCCTCCTCCTCCTCCTCTTCCTCTCTCTCATGTCCCTCATTCTTAACTTCCTCCCCTTTTATTCTCATTCGCATCATATTTTTTAATTTTTTCTCTTTGTTCTCCCACATTTGATTTTGCATTCTTAAGTCTTATAAATAGGTGCATCATGATCATTTAGTATGCCGAGACACATTTACTAAGCTGTGCTCGAGTTGCGTAAAAAGTTATTTTTGAATTTTTCCACCAATTTGGTATAAAACAAAAAGAAAAAATGTGTCAAGTAATAAGTGAATTATGTGTAATCGCGAAAAATTAACTACAACTATCAGACAGTTAAAAGTTAAATATCTCAATTTCTTTGAAGTGATTTCGAAAGATGAATACACCAAGCTGTTTTATCCACTGAAACGAGATTATTTGGAAGCAATTGACTGTTGTGATGATTATTTAGAAGGAATTATAAGCCTTACTACGTTTTTCAATACATTTGGGAAATCATACTTTGTAGGAGAATTAAGCCACCTAATAGAATTTATAGGAGAAGATTGCCAATTTATACCTGCTATTATTGCAACCCAAAAGAGGTTTCAATTATACGAAGATAAAAAACAGGTATTATCAAAGAAAGTTAATCCTATTCGCAAGAGACGTCCCCCTACATATTTAAAATATTATGTTAAATAAATGAAATGGCTGAGTCGCTGATTGCAGTTAAATTATTAGAGGAGAAATTTAGTAATCTTTCAAAAACCTATTTCTCATATTGTATGGCAAGTGGTCCGGAGTGGATAGACTTTTATTGTAATCAATCTGAGGAATTTGTAAAGGCTGCCCTCTGTTGCAACAAATACATTGAAACATTAAATTTTTTTCAACTTATTCAAGATCTAAAAGATATTGGCTTTGGTTACTATTTAAAAGACTTGAAGCAATTTATTGACGAGGATACTATTCTTCAAGAAATTGAAAAGGAAGAATAAATTTAATAATATTTACAATGGAGCAAATGGTTACTGAAATGTATGAAGAGTTTATTATATCTGCTGCATACTTCCAATATTTATCAATTGTAGGCGAAGAAGACGCAGAAGCACAAGATTTGTCAGCATATGTTAATAATATAGATCGAATGAAACAATGTAAATTAGCCGCTAAATTTTGTAATGATTATTTAAAATATAAAAATGAGTATGAACTTTTAAATGAATTTAGAAAATTAGATTTAAGGTATCATATTAATTGTATTCAATCATGGTTGGTTAATGCAAAATAAAAAGGTAATTAAGTTTTTTTTTATATTTTTATTCATTCATAAAACAATTGTCATATAAAAATAACACATTTGTCAAAGCACACATACAAGGTGATTTTGAATGATAGAAGCATTTTGGTTCCATTAGCTTTAGCGCTGGTTGTTCATCTATTTCAATCACATGCTTTTTAGAATATTTCTGTATAAAATCCTTTTTTTCGCTTCCTTTTACAAAAACAAAATCTGCTTTCTTCGTAAGTGTTTCAATTATTTTTGGGAAATGATGTAATGGAGTAAATCCATTATTCCAATGTATACAATGATAATTTTTCGTTAACCATACCGCCTGCTTGTGACAATCAGGTGAAAGAAACTCCATTGGAAAAGGCTTTTTAAAAATGTAATGAGTCATTTCATAACCATCAAAAGCTGCAAGCTCTTTCGGTATAAATTTATTTTTTTCATCTTTGAATCCTTGAATATCTATAACCAATCTCATATTTTCAAAGCAGCAAATTTTTTAATGAGACTTTTTTTACTTGAATAATTTGCAATTTCTTCTTTCAGTTGATTAATTTTAAAAATAAATTTTTCAATTTGTAGTTGTAGTTTTGATGTCATGATTAAAACTAAAAGCTTTTGAAAATTTCTTTAAATTAAATCGAAATATGAAAATAGTGGGGATAAAGTTTATAATTGTTTCACAATTTTAGTAAGAGGGTTGTAGCTAAATAATTTGTCATGTAAAATAAGACAATAAGCAGAAGTATCTTTTTTAATTGCATTGTGTGTCTCAAATTCAATTCTCATTACTACGGATCCCGTTTGAATTGTTTCTTTTTGATGGGAGCAATCAATATGTGTAATAGGACTAATGTTTTTGAATTGTTCAGGATTAAAAATGGGTTCATTTGGAACACCATAGTAAGACTGTCTAAAGTTGGCAAACATTTCGTATAAAGCAGAAAATTTGTTTTCTTCGAAATTTAAGTACAAATCGTGATAAGGATATCTTTCAGAATTTAAATATACTCTAATATTTGACAAGGTAATATTGTCAAATTTACTCATATCTTTAACAATTTTCCCTTTTCTGTTTTCTTGAAAGCCAATCACAACATGACGAGGAGCTTCTAGTTTACTAGTTGTTTTTACCGGCCATGTGTGACGGGTTGTTTCGGTTAGAAAAGAATATTCAACAAGTTCCCAACTCCTGAATCCTATCAATATATCTTTATTTGATTCTAATATTTTTGATAGAGCAAGTTGTTGTGGCATATCAACTAGAATGTGAGGAACTTTCCAATAAATTTTATCGAAAGTAACCAATGGAGTGTCAGGAGCAGTAACAAGGTGTGCCGGATCTTCTTTGAAAATAACACCATCTAAATCATCAGTTGATCTAATAAGAACCAATTCCTGTTTCATATTCATAATAATTTTTCTATTTTAACTGTTATATTGTTAATTGCTTTGACGCTAACTGGAAAATACAAAATGGGCAAAGGAGATTCAACTATTTTATACCCTGGAGCTACAGTTGGATAAAACTGGTGAATAATATGAACAGGTTTACCATTATTGTAAGAACCGACACAAATATTACAGTCAATACAAATAGCATTCACCTTAGTTATTTTTGCAACATTATCTGATTCTTCCTCTTTCATAGCTTCTAGTATCCTGCTATTAAAACCCAACATTTTTCCTATCGAATCTTCCTTGGTAAAATCAATTATTCTACTACACATTAAAAAAGTTTTTAGAGTATTAACATTTGCTTTTAAAAGAAAAAAAAATTTTTCATTCGGAAATAAATCTTCTATACTTTCTCTTATGTATGTTTCTATATCTGTAATGTCATAAGTTCCGTCGGGAATAACAATTACTTTTTTATCTATATAAAATTTATTATATCCTTCTTTTATATTGGGGATAGTCATAAACGTTTCAAAATCAGCTAAACCCAGGTAATATTGTTTTTCATCCTCTAAATATATGGGCGGATTAAAATCAGCAGACAAAACAGAACTGTTTCCTGATATGGCAATTGTGGTAGACATTGCAGTTTATTTATGAATGAGATATTACAATAAATAATGAGTTTATATATTTTTTTGCAAAAATTTTAGGGATAGTTGACCACAGTTATATGAATTAAATTTTTGTTTATTTTCATAAGTATAAAATACATCCACTTTGCCATTCGAATTAAAATATTTGAGAAGTTCAAAAGGTGGTTTTAAATTTCCATAACTATCAAAATATATTACATTTTTGTTATTTTTAATATAAGCAGTCCAATGAGATCCTTTATTTTGTTTTTTATCCAAATTTACAATACCACATTCTTTCAGATTAATTTTTTTTGGAAGTTCATCGAGCATAAAAACACCTCTAAAGCCAGTTATTTTTAACAGCTTTACATATTTAATAATATAATTGTTCGTAAGTGCTCTTTTTGGAAAACTTATTTTGAGTTTTTTTTTTGTCTGATTGCTTTCATTTTGACGGATCCTCCTTTATAAGGTCTAATAAATAGTCCCTTTCCTTTATATGGTCTAATATATAATCCTTTCCCTTCTTTAGAAGCATTTTCCATTGCAATATTATGTCTATGTATTTCTTCTAGTTGCTGTTTAGCTGCTTTAGCATCATTTACTGCCTTAGCAATTCCTGCCGCGCCTCCACCTAGTGCACCCACGGCGCCAAGAATGGGAAACAAAAGAGGTAGAAATCCTCCAATTTTTTTGGGTGTTCGAATGATACGTTTTTTTCTCAATTTAAGTTTACCCCCTTTTGTATTTTTTAATCCCAAACCGAACTTTCTTTTACCCTTCATTATGCCTGCAACACTTAAAGCTGCAATTTTTTCACCAATAGAAGAATCTTTAGCTTTTACCCTATCCCAGGCTTTTTTTTCTAATATTTGGTCAGATATGTGTCTTTTTGATAAATCTTCAGTCTGAGAGTAAGATAGATCATGTTCTTTGCAAGCGGAATCCAATGGATTTATACCAACGTCACCTCTATGTAATCTTTTTTCCAAGTTGGTGCCGGGACCACAATAATTATATCCTGGTATATGAACTTCGAAAGGTAGTTTGCTAATTAATTTATTTACTAAACCAGAGCCTTTTCTATTACGTGTTTTAATAGTTTTTTTCAACTTATGGCGACCCACAGTCATTGAAGTTCTTTTTATACTAAAAGCACATTGACATTTTTCTGGTATAAATACTTTTACAGCTAAAAATATTTACTAGTGTGATTAAGAATGAGGATTGAAAAACAAAAATTCTCATTACCAGTAAATAATCATGATGAAAAAATTTTAAGTAAACAGTTGAGAAAGCATGGTGACTTATTTTGCGGTGGTTCAAAAAGAGGGCTTATAGTTGGTTGCAGTGGTAGCGGTAAAACCAACGTTATGCTTACACTGCTCGAGCATCCAAATGGAATTAGGTTTGAAAATGTCTATGTTTATTCAAAGTCATTAGATCAACCAAAATATGAATATTTAAGAAAGTTGTTAAAACCTATGAAAGAAATTGGATACTTTGAATATGATAGCGATGAGAACATTATTTCACCTCATGAGATAAAGCCAAATTCCGTTATCATTTTTGATGATATTCCTTGTCATAATCAATCTATTATTAGGGACTATTTCACGCATGGAAGGCATAGAAACACCGATTGTTTTTTTATTTTTCAAGGATATTCCTCAATCCTTAAACGTCTAATTCGAGAAAATGCAAACTTATTAATTTTATTTAAACAGGACTGTTTGAGTTTAAAACATATATATAATGACCACTGTATATTGGATATGACATTTGATCAGTTTAAAAATATTTGTGCTAACTGTTGGATGGATCCATATGGCTTTCTTGTAATTGACAAAGATTGTGAAGTAAATCACGGCAGATATAGGAGTAAATTCGATTCCTTTATATATTTATAAAAGTAAAAAATTTGCAGTTTTATTTCATTTAAAACTTGTACAGCATGGATAAACGTTTAGCTCGAGAATTAATAAGATCGAGACAAGCCGTGAAGCAGAAATATCAAAGCTTGAAATTAGCTACTTCTACTGCTCAGTCCGAATTAGAACAAACTTATAGACCAATAACACAACCACTTAAACAGCTAATTTCAAGTATTGGTAAATCCGAACCATTCGATTTAAAAGAAGAAAGAGTTTCAAAGTATGAAGATTTCAAAACACCTACAAAGCTTTATAAAACATCAACTCCGACGAAAAATATTCAGAAAACAGGAAAAACTCCGTCACTCCCTACAGAACTACCAACATTTTTAAATGACAGTAGTATCACTTCTTCCTCTCCTGTAGTACAACCATTGTCATCAACTGTTATAGCAGAAACTTCAGATCCTTCTAGTGACACAACAACAAATTTAAACTTGTCAGACATATTGGAACAAACTAGAAAAACAATTCAAACCTATGTTGGTACACCATCATATAAAGATTACTTAGCAGATTTTCATGAATTACCCAGATCATATATTGATGAGGGTGTGAAAGATACACAACATAAATTTGACCATTATTATGGAATAGTTCATGACCTCGAAACGGATAAGTTTTCTTTTGGTTTAACACAGATACCGGTAGAAATTATTGGAAAAGACATTAAAGTGGGAGGAATAACGTACACAGGCACGCCAGGTTTATACGAATTGCTTTTCAAAAAAGAACCGAAAGGTTATAAGAAGGAAGATTTAGATAATTACATGAACATTCTAGCTAAAACAAATGTATATCGTAGGAATTTTGATTCAAATGAACAAGTTCAAGGAAATACATCACACAAATATGTTACAATAATAGGACCATATTTACAAAGAAAGGGGATTACAAAGACAAAAACCTTGCCAAGATTAGTTACAGCATTTAACAAACCAAAACCTCCGTTTAGAACAACTAGAGCCAAATCTACAGGAAAGGGATTAATTTTGAAAACAAACAGATCAAATACAGACTATGTATACTGGAATAATGTTAACGAAATTGTTGATAGGCTACGTTTATTAATTTCATCAAGTGATGCGGGAAATAATGCTCATAGTAACGAGATTATCTCTATTATTGAAGAATTAAGAGAAGATAAAGTAATACTATAAATAACAGCTATCAAATATAATCATATTTATTGTTTAATGAAAGCTCAACATGACAGTTGATAAATTTGGACGCCATATTTCAAAACAAAATCAAGAGAGAATAAGTGACATTAATAATTTAAAAAGGAGATTAGGTGAAAATGAAACAAATAATGAAATCTTTGCTAAAAAGCTTAAGGTTTTTGATGAAAATTTTTTAAAGTATGAAAACCAGATTAAAGGATGCTATACCTCAATTGAAAACGTTAATAAACAGTTGCTAACGCTAAATCAAATAAGTAAAGATTTGCAATTTTTAAATGAACATGTTAAAAAGGAAGACAAAAAATTAAGTGATGATATCAACAAAATTAATAAAATAATGGAAACAAATATAAGAGAAGTAATAATTGAAAAACACAAGGAAAAAATTAAACAATTAAGAACTTTTATAAAAAGGTTAGATGATGAAAAAAAAGAAATCAAAATAGCATTCTTAACAGTAGAACAATTGACCAACTCACTTTGGAAGAAAATCAACAATATATTTCCTTGGAAAATATAATGTCCAGTGTAATTAAGAAATTAGAACAAGAATTAAATAAAACAGAGGAGGAATTAAAAAATAGTGATAGTAGATCAACTACTTTCTTAACTGGAGAGATAAAAAAATCCTTTAATGCGTTAGAAAAGGAGATTACTAAAATTAGTAAAATTTTAAATGAAAAAAGTTATACAATACAAATTGATAAATTGAATGAATGGGAAAAAACATATAAAAGTTATATTTCGAATTATTACAAAACATAGAAAGTGAACTTCCTTAAAATTGAATAAACAAGTTTGTTCTCATGACAACCGTTAAACAACAAGTCGTTAATGAATTACATAAACCTGCTAGAAAAAACTTCAAACGCAGAAGGGTGGTAGTGAAAGGGTTAAATGATCTTTTTCAAGCTGATTTGGTTGAAATGTTACCCTATGCCAAATTTAATAAGGGATTTAAATATATCTTGATTACCATAAATGTATTTTCTAAGTATGTTTGGGCCGAACCGTTAAAATCTAAATCTGGAAAAGACGTAACAGCGGCAATGAAAAAAATATTAATCAGTGCAAAAACTCCACCAAAAAACTTGCAAACGGATAGAGGGAGAGAGTTTTTCAATGTAAATTTTCAAAATTTGATGCAACAATTTCGAATTAACCAGGTCCAGTGAACAGGACTTTAAAGAATAATATGTGGAAAATATTTAGCATTCAAGGAAATTACAAATGGTTTAATATATAGCGGATATTGTAAAAGATTATAACAATACAAAACATTCTTCAATAGGAATGAAGCCAAAACAAGTAAATAAAACAAATGAAAATAGAATCTTGAAATCTGCATTTACTCATGCTAAAACGTCAGATATAAAATCTCCAAAGTTTAAAGTGGGTGATCACGTACGAATAAGCAAGCATCGAGAGGCATTTTCAAAAGGTTACACACCAAATTGGTCAAATGAGATATTCCACATTAAAGAAGTTAAGATGACAAACCCTTGGACATATTTAATTCAAGACGAAGATAATCAGGACATTCTGGGTGGTTTTTATGAGCAAGAATTACTAAAAGTAAAGCATACCGATGTGTATCTTATTGAGAAGATTTTGAGAAGGAAAGGAAACAAAGTTTATGTGAAATGGTTAGGACTTGATAAAAAATATAATACATGGATTGATAAAAAAAATATTGTTTAATTAAATTGAAATTAAATTTTAGTTAAATTTGTTTTATTTCTGTTCCTCACTTTATGCTTTAGCTGATACAAATTACAAAGTCTTAATGTGCTAATTAATTTCAAATAAAATTCACATTTACTAAACTAAAATT